>MU034429.1:0-80795 GCA_012184565.1 Aspergillus floridensis
ACCAACACAACAACCCATCAATCGCGTCATCTTTTAACTCCAAACCCCCCCCAGAAACAAAAAAACAAACCGGAAACATCCCCCCCCCCCCCCCCCCCCAAACACCAACACCCAAAACATGGGTTCTATAGATGACGATGCCCGCACTTTTCACCCCGCACCAAAGCTCCTGCCCCGCAAACACAAATTATGCAATATTCATTATTCGTTTCAAGTCGTGAAGCGACAGGGGCTTGACCAGATAGTCGTCAATCCCCGCCGCGAAGGCCTGCTGCTGCATCTCGCTCGACGCCACCCCAGTAACCGCCATGATGGCCGTGCGCGGGCGCGAGTTGTCCTCCTCGAATTCCCGCATCTTGCTGGAGGATTCGATACCGTCCATGACAGGCATGGAGATGTCTGGGTTTTCGCTGTCAGTAGCTATCCTGGTGAGGAGCATGGAGAGAGCATGGAGAGAGCATGAAGAGAGCATGGAAAGAGCGCTGGCTTACCCATAAGAATGTAATCAAAGTGTTTCGTCGACGCTTTGAACTTTTCCAACGCGATAAGGCCATCGGTGGCGGTCTCATAACTGCAGCCGATTTTGCGCATGAAGGTGGTCAAGACCTAGAACTGTTAGCGCCCGGACCCAGAGGACAACCAAACAACAGTCTCGATGGAAATCTTGACCTACCTTGACATTGATATCATTGTCGTCGACGATCAACACGTGAAGGTCATTTTGTTTCGATTTCCGCGACATGTCCGGCGCGAAGTCGGACACATTCTCGCGCACCACGGGCGGCGACTCGGACCCCTTGGCCAAGGCGAAGGCATCCGACAAGCTGCGTCCGCGCTGAGCACCGGAGAATGGACCAACAATATAATCCTGCTCCGCCGAAGGAGCCTGCAGGCGAGCTTCATTGATCCTTTGCAAGGCCTGGACGATCTTCCGCGGACCGATACTATTCTACTGTCAGCATGGGACTGTCGCCTGGTCACGGGCTGAGACTTACGGCTGCGGGATGTAAATCACGTCGGCACCCTCAATAGTGAGGTCGGGCGGGATGGAAACACCCTGTTCCCCGATCACAATGACTGTGTTGAGCTTGAGCTGAGTCCCACCCTTCTCGTGAAGCGCCTTCAGCGCGGACTCCTCGATCACCCCAATGTCGCCGGATGCTTTGTCGATTGAGTCGGCAAATGACAGCATCCACCCAGGTTGACTCAACAGCACATTGCTCAACGCGCTCCGCAGAGCCAATTTGCGCTTTGCCTCCGGCCGCAGAAGCCCGTCTGGGGCTTGTCTCAAGTCTGCATAGGCGTTCAATCCGACCAAAGACACCCGCGTAATCGAGCTAGGAATAGGTTCAGACGGCGCGAAGGTCTCCGCCACAAAGTCCAAAGGCACATAAACGTCGACTTGCGTTCCAACGCCAACAGTGCTTTTGACTTCTATCTCCCCCCCGAGATAGCTCACCACTTGGTTCACCACGCTCAAGCCCAATCCAACCCCCTCGGTCAAGATATTCTCCTGTGCGAATGGCGTGAACAGCTGATGCTCAAGAAATTCAGGCGCAATTCCACATCCAGTGTCTTTCACAGAAAAGTGCGCGAAGACCTTCTTGGATCCCACTTCTCTATGTACCTTCTTCGCCAAGGAGATCTCGATATATCCCGACCGAGTGAACTTGAAAGCATTGCCCAGGATGTTCATCACAATCCGGCGCCAGCCACCTGATAATGACTGAATGTTCCATGAGCCGAGATCCTCAATCTGAATTATGACAGACAGATCATCGGGGTTGTTGGTCTTTGCAGCTCCACTCGTCATAGACGTGCCGGTCTGCAGGTACCGGCCCGCAATCTTGGAAGCATTAATGAGCGAGCGATGGCCGACATACAAAGAGTCGGCCACGTCCTCTATGAGCATGTCCAGATCGAAATCAGTCATCAGATTGTCAACTGCACTTCCATTGGCCCCAGCTTTCTTGTGCACAAGGGTTAGGTTGTTGATCTTCGTGAAGTCAAGCCTTGAAAAAGTCAGTCGATTGGTGAGATATCATGCAGCTGAACTTACAGATGGTTCACGGTATCCAGCAATGTCAGACCGCACGTCTCAATCATGGTAACCATGTCCTGCTGAGCGGACTCAAGCCCAGTCGACTGCAGAAGCTCCGTGCTTGTAAGCATACCGTGCAATGGCGACCGCAATTCATGGCTGACTGAGGAGAGCAGATCTGATTTGGATTTCTCGGTCGCCGTCCAGTCAATCTGACAATACTTGCAAATCACAGAGTCACCAAACACTTTCAGGAAGTGAAGATCATCCTGGTCGAACAAGCGTTCTTCGTCACAGGTCCATATCAGTGTCCCGGCGAGCCAGCGCGATTTGTTCCAGTTCCACAACGGCAGAAAGATGAAGGACCGGGCTTCGGGATACGTTTGTGCCAGCCGAGTCTCGACCGACTGACGCAAAGTAACGTCGCTCTCCTTCCGGGATTGGCTGTTGCGTCGATTCAGTGAGTTTGGCGGTGAAAGATTGATTGACTGTGGAGGGTTGAAGATCTCCCCGTAGGGACAAGCGTTGAAAAGATCATGGAACAAGCCCTCGGTCAATGCTGGTCGAAGCGAGTTGGCGGTGCTCTCGCTCACCCGGTCGGATGTGGCGAGACCCAACGTCTCGCATGACCGCTCGGCCCATTGTCCATGAGAGGAGAGACTTGGCGAGCGACTGGACATCCCCAAGTCACTATCTCTGGAGAGCATGTCCCAGTCACCTACGCTAGCAGTCGAGCTACTGTGTCCAGGTTAGGTCGATAGTTTACTGTGTGAGGACTTTACGCCTTACCTGCGGGAATTAGTCCGGGATGCATCTACGAAGATGACCCCATCCAACTCCATGCACTCTTGTAACAGAGCACTGGCACGAGTGAAAAGCTGTGAGGTTTTCTCCGAGGTGGCGGTATATTCCGGGAGAATCACCAGTTTGCTCGAGTCATCCGACCTTTTCCTAGGATTCTGCGACTGTTCCCAGGGCGAAGCCGCCTTGGGGGTACCTGAGGGTCGACGCTGGAAGAAGGACGAGTCCTGAGCATTTCCCGGCTGTCTAGCCGAAGAAGGTGAGACTTCCCGGGTCGCCGTGGATGAGACCGACAGACGAGCAATGTCTGGCGGCACATCTAGGGATCGAAGCGGAATCCTGTTCGATGCGATGCTCTTCCGCCGACTGCTCCAATCGGCGTTTGGTGTACTGGCCTGGCCTTGAGTAAGAGCCGTAAGCCCCGTAAGTAAACGGTCCGCCTGGAGTTGGCGACGCGCAGTCCGGACGTTTTCCAGGTGGTGTGCTACCGAAATGGAAATTTCATGAAGACCCGCCAATTCGACCTCGCCAAACGATGGCCGAGCCTGAGTATCTACAGCACCATATGTACCAATGACTTCTCCGGATGAGCTGCATACCGGAACCTCCGCATAGAACCTGGCACGGGGGTGCTGTTGAAGGAAAGCGTGTGGTTTGACGTCGGTCTGCCCGGAAATGTCCCGGATAATGGTGCATGCGTCCTTGGGCGGATGGTGGGAATGAGAAATCACCTCCCCGTCGGAGCGTAGACCTAATGTCATGAGTCCTAGAGCAGAAGCCTCGTTGTCTCCGAGAACAGATGACCCTGCTTCCGCGATGACGTGCGTCTGCCCGTTCTCGAATGACGCCACAAACGCACATTTACAGTTCAGTTGCAATACACCGAGCCGAGAAAGAGCGGTCAGGGTTGGGTCTGGAGGGGGACGAGGTTTCGATGAGCTGTCTGGCTCGTCGGCTGGCGACGACGCCGACAGCGGCTGCGGCAGGCCATCCGTGCGGTCTATAGCCTGGAAGCTGAATACCCTGCGCAAGAGTCCAACTCGTTAGTCGACTGTCCAGTGTGCAAAAAGCCGGTTGGGGCCGTCAGATGGCGGCAAGAAGAGATCCTACTTGGTCTGATCTGGAGCCATCGAGGGCAGAGCTAGCACGCCGCTATTCGCAATAGCTGAAGGCCAGAGTCCTTATGGCATCGCAAGTAATGATACGAGCTCATGCGATGACCCCGGTGGGAAGGGAGATGATGAGGAAGAATGACAGGCACAGCGAAGAGGTTAAGCTAAATCGTGTGAGTGCGTGCAAAGGGCCGAGATTGCCGCGCAGCTTTTGAAGGTCAAATAAAGTTGGGAGATTGGCCACCGTCGGAGCTGAACAGGAAAGCCCCCCCCCAGCCAAGTGGGCTCAGAAGTGGAGTCGGTGCGGAAATGGGTCTAGGCCGTCCAGCGTCTCCGCTCATAGGGTCGCAGCTTGGGTAAGGGGATCATCGACGGCCCCAAGTCACTCGGTGCGTTGGCTTTCTACCTGGTGAATTCCCGGGAACGACCGTTGATGATCCACGGTTCAACCATGACGACTCTAAGCGCATGATCCGGCCGAAAAGCTTCCTGTGGGGAGAGAGATTCGGCACCGAAGTATTCCCTGCGAGGCGCAGAATTAAGGATATCTGTCACTCGGAAAAACTTAGCGAGATGCTTGGAAGGAATTCTTTCCCGATGAAGCGGGCTCGGGGAGGGACCGGCGATGGGGCTTCGTGGAGATTGCGCGAGAGGGGAGGTTGTAGTGGGAATGTGGGATCGATGGAAAGTGGATAACTGAATAGATAGATGGAAGGACGGATGTAACTGTGCTCACGAGATAAACGATAAGAAGGGGAAAAAAGAAACTTAGCGAGAACTCCACGGTGGATTCAATAAAGTTGTGCACGATGTGGCCGGAAAAGGCAAAGAGGAAAGGGAAAGAATGGGAGGGGAGAGAAAGAAGAAGAGTAGAAAATAGGCGATCGTCGGGGGGAAACGAAGCAACAAAGTCGCCCGCAGCTCACGCGGCTCCAATCCCGATTCCCGCCCGTGCCGGCCTGGCCTGGCCTGGCCTGGTTGCCTTCATTATTCATTTTCAGCTTCTTTCACTTCTTTCTTTTCGAGGTTCTTGCCTCGTCTCTCCGCTTTCAACACCCCCCCCACGGCCCCCCCCACACCCCCCCTCCATGCCTGAGGCAACAAATTATTGATTATCTACTCATGATTATGTTATTATTCATGGTGATGATTCACGATTTGAAATCACTCATCACTCATGATGGTAAATCCTCGCAGGCACTGCGAATTGCAATCTCAACGTATCTCCAAGGTCCCATATGATGATCATCCCCACTTCAACAAACTACTAGTGGGAAAAAGTACTTTTACCCTTCGGGGCTAGATCAACACCTAACTATAGAGATGGGAAGTACTCCGCATCTAGAAGGTCTTTAGACCGTAGAAACAGACAGGCATGGAAAGTGAGCTATCATCGTGCTTCTGAGACAGCTGCATGATCCGCTGTCTGCATGTCCGAAGAGCACATTTCTAGCCTCACATGGGGAAAAGAAGAAAAAAGTTGGCAGGCCAGTGATCCATTCCACATATCGATCGGTAGTATCCGATTCCTAGACCCGCTGCGCACCCCCCTTTCTTAATCCCCAGGGATGAACTGTCCTCCCGGCACGGATGGAACCAAACCTGAAACCCCACAACACCCACACCGTCCCGGTTCACCCGTACCCGCGATTGATGCATCATCGCCGAGTACCAGCGCTAGGCTGATCTACCGGCTCAAATCAAGGAAATGGCTCGAATGCATTTCAATGCATCGAACTCTGGGTAGGTCTGTATCGAATCTTGGCTATTAAGGTCCAGCGGTGATAGTCCACGCTGTTGTCGCGCATTCCATTTGTCCAGATCTCCCACCGCTCGCCGGCCAATCGAGCTATTCCAAATCCTGGGTACCCGAAGGATCAACTAGTCCTATCTATTTTGTCCTTTCGCCGATATGTACTGTACCCGTGGCAAAGGGGAGCGGCAAAGCTCGGCCCTAATGCCAGCGTCGCCCAAGCAGCGCAGTGTGCCAGGCCTTGCATGTCACAGCCGCAAAAGGATAGTGTTCGATCATGCGCCAGGCACTTTTTCAAAACGCCATCGGGTCTATATCTGCATTGATGGAGAAGAAAGCCTCCAGATCCATCGTGGAGAAATCAAAGTCCCAGCCCATGTCGGATTGGGTGAAATCGAGAAGATCATCTCCACTGCCGACGCTACCGCTGGGGATGCGTATGCCGTCCTGTAACAAACTCCCTTCTAGATTAGACAGCATGGGGAGGGTCCCTGCTACCGCCGGATCCCCGGGTGTAGCCATTGGCATCAGGCTCTGCCCTTGGTTGGAGGCGGAAGTCGGATGGCGCTCAGGGTTTAAAGGGGGGTTGTGCTCATAATCATACATCTGGCTTTTGGTCGTCTCCGGTGCTACCCACTCGTACGAGGGGTGGATTTTCCTTAGGACAGTCTGAATGGCGGTGATAGAACTCTTGATCGGATCCCCAGGCCGCATCTGCGACATTCCTTGCACGGCAGCATGTATCCAAGGCAAATGTGTGGCCGCAAGATTCTCACCGTGCATGAGGTCGTACATGAGCGCAAAAGATGAGTTGCCTAGGAAATAACCATGATACCGCAGTTCCTATAAAGTCATCAGCTTTGTGATGCTCACATAGAAATTCAAGAAAACAACATACTCTGACAAGTTCATTGCATGCCGATGCTTCGCACAAATGATGAATGGTCCTGCATGCAGCGCTGAGGGCTTGGTTGCAGGCTTCGTTGAGCCATGAGGGAATTTCAGTCGCTCGTTTCGTAGCGGCAACGCATGATGACCGTTTCATATCCTGGTGCCACCGTCCACGAAATATCAGAAATGGTCGAAAGGTGAGAAGAATTGTGTGATAATATACTGTGGCAATCAGCAACTCCGTTAAGGATCCTGGTTTCACGTATCTTACGAGTAGTCGCAACGATCTGTCGCACCCCCAGGCTCCCTGGCTGGGCACATTTATCCAGCCCAAAGCCCAGCGCTTGTCTCATCAAGCAGTCGAATCCGCGGAGCTCGTCGATGATCGATCTAGCAATCTTCCACATTTGCAACAAGGACTCATGGCGGCGGCCGTACATCTCAGACGCTGATCGAGCAACAATCTTGCCAAGGCTGATGAGGACCTGGAGGAAAGAATCCTTAGGAGGAGCGATACTGACATCCTTCAATGACAGTGAGCTTGGTCGTCCCAGATGGAAACACGTCCAGCTTTGCACTAAATCAGCGGCGAGCAAGACACAGTACATGACAGAGGCTGGTCTCTTACATCTCATAAAAGCAGAGGGACCAGAACGTCGCACGTCGTTCTTCGGTGCTATCGGCGGCGTCTCCGCCCGCGCTTGGGGCTTCCTTGTGCAACCCAGCTGAGATAGCCTTTCGTGTGGCGGTGCCCATGAGCAGGAATGTTGAGTTGGGCCTGCCCTGTTCGCTTTGGTAGTGAGCGTGCTAGCAAGAGAAGTCAGTGTCGTCGTCTCGCAACCATCTAGAGGACCACTTATCATGAGGATCGCCAGTTGAATGGTCTGTAAGTTCACGACATCGTCAAGTGAATGCATGGCTAGCTTGACGCGGTCGTATAGTGTATCACCCCAACTGTGGTGCTGAGTGGCTAATGCCCCAGTCGCCATGGCTACAAGCAGAATTGACTGGGTTACCTGATCGGGGCGAGCATCAGGCCCTTGGCCATACATCTGATCTAGCTGATAATAGAATTCTTCCTTGGGCCACATCGGGGCCAGATTGTACAGGGTAGCCAAGAACCGTTCGAGAAAGCATTTGGCTAGCTCATAGGGCAAGAACAACAGCTGAGAATCCAAGCTCGCCAGGGTCTTGTTCGCATCATGGGAATCTGTGGGTGTGCCGAAGAAGATCCGGCGAAAGCTGAACATGTCCAAGCCAGCCCCGGCTTCTTCGACCTCACCCTGGGGCCGATCCACCTCGGCCGACTGACTGTTCGCCACCAAGCCTCTGTAGACCTCATGCATGAGGGCAAAGTGCGAGGTGGATCCATAGTATAGTTGGACCTTGCATGAGGGTGATGTCATGTGGGTGGCTGAGACGCTGTTGTTGACGTTCAAACTGACCGATGGGTTCCGCCGACGTGCTTGTGCTTGGTGGTGTGTCGGCCCGGGAGACCACTGCCGCGCAGCACTGCCTTCGTCGGGCCGGGTAGTGGTAGTGGTGGCCCCATCAGGCCCAGGCCTGTCAGTATCGAGCCTCCCTTGATATTGGTATCTCTTCCTCCGCTGACGGATGACATCGCGGTAGATGCACGGGGTCCCCCGCAATTGGCAGGTTTTGCAGGGGTTGACTCCGTTGCATTTGATCTTCCGCTTCCTGCACTCCTGACACGCCTTGGCGATCCGCCAACCCGTTGATTGAACCGGGGACTCGGCGTCAGCCATTTGCACTTGGCAAGTTGGCTGGTTGAGTCGTGATGTCTTTTTAAATGGGGAAGGTTCATCATGATGCGTCATTCATTGGGAGGCAGTTGAAAGGATCGGATTTAGATCACGTGAATTGATCCGTTATTCCGGGCCAGATCCGTCCTAGCCTGAAAGACGGGCTCAACCACGAAATTTCTACAGCTTGCCAGTGACTACGGAGAACAATCGTTTTTATCGATGCGTGTGAGATGGAATTTGGGTCCATCTCCAGTTGATTCAAATTGTTTAGCGGCAAGAACAATGATGTATACCACTTTTGCAAGGCCCTCGACTGAAGGTGAGATACCGAGGGTTGGACACGGGGAAAATATACTGTTCAGGTCTGCAACCAGGTCTGCAACCAGGTCTGCAACCAGGTTGAAAAGGGTTAAGCTTGTTGCTGGCCGCTGGTGCTGGTCAAAGTCACCTAGACCTGTCAAGCTATATTGATACTCTCTGCTTTCAAACCTTAGACTGGGCAAGAGTATAGCAAAGGTTTAGCGAGAGAAGGAGAACTTGAAGCATGGAAATTTCCTGGAAACCGAAAATCCCCATCAAAAGGGAAACCTCAACGATCTGGACCTACATAGTAACTAGCTTGAGTTTCTCAAGACGGAGGGAATCCGTCCAACGCCACGGCGGAGCGACTGGACGGTATCGCGGAGAGTTTCTTGGCAACGCCACTGGGCTCAAAGGACCTCTCTCCTCTCCCTTCGTCCGGGGAGCAAGATCATCCAGCGTTTGAGCCATTGTCGGTGGCGAGAATCTCGGATATCCCGACTAGCGTTGAGTTGGTATCTTTGTCGTTGCGTTGGCCTCAATATCCTCCGCTGGTTGGGATGTGTCATGTCACGCTGCCAAGATCCCACCACCAACTCTCCGGGTGTATCTATCATCGATTCCTCTTTGACTCGTTCAACTTGACGTTTCAGGTCCAAATCGACGTACACCGGCAATTCCTCACCTTGATCTCCTCTGTGAGAATGCCGTCTGCCTCGGCTAATTCACCCAAGAAGACTGCAGAGACTTTCCGATCAGGTATCAAACCTTACGCCAAGGGAGACTTCCCACGGACAAGGGACTCCTGTCAGGTCTTGGCCAGTCCGGGGTTGCGGGGTTGGGCAAAACGCGGGGAAAGCTGCCACTTGCTTCCTTACCCTCGTCTCTCGTCGTCTTCCTCTTCGGCTAACTGTCTGGGCTGGATTGATGCGAACTTTGATCTTCTCCCCGGATCATTGATTGGTTCTCAAGGGGTGGCTCCTATCTCTCCAGCCGTGATGATCGGGGGGGAAGTCACACGGTTGGGAGTCCCTGGACACGTGGAACGGCCATTCACTGGATAGAACAGGAAGAAACTTCTTGGGCCCTCGTAAAGAGATGCTTGGCAAAAAAGCCATGATAAGAACCGCGCATACTAGCCGATGCGCGTCATGACCATGACGCGGACATCCCGACTATAATCTTATCGTGTCAAGCTGCGAATTGCAAAGTCTGGACCGCTTGTTATTATTGCCGTTGAAAATTGCCGTTAACGAGCAAGTGAGAAGGCGAAGGAAAGCTATAAAGTGGTCGAGTTGGGACAGTTGGTTGTTGCTAAGGTGGTGCAGGATCTCCGCACTTTCTTTCCTCCCGCCTCCCTTTCCATCTTCGCCATCTTCCCCATCTTCCTCGATCACATGCTCCAGAACCCCGTGACCTGCACGATGCAAAAAGATTCAATGGCTTCGGAGAAAGGCATCGCTCACCACCAGGAAGACGTCTTCACTCAAGATGCCTCCAAAGCCGCTGGTCAAGGCCTCGCAGCCACTGATCAGTATGGACGGGCGTTGATCGAATTCGATCCAGCAGCAGAACGCCGCCTGCGCCGCAAGATTGACCTATTCATCCTCCCCACTGTTTCGCTCATCTACCTCTTTTGTTTCATCGATCGAGCCAATATTGGTAAGCATGGCCCATAGTATACTAGAGGAGACAATGCGCGTGCCTCTAACCACCCTCTACAATAGGAAATGCCAAACTGGCCGGTCTCGAGAAAGACCTAGGCTTCACAGGCTACGACTACAACATCGTCCTCTCAGTCTTCTACATCTCTTACATCCTCTTCGAAATCCCCTCCAACATCGCTTGCAAGTTGATCGGCCCGGGCTGGTTCCTCCCCGCGGTGACCGTCGCCTTTGGCATCTGTTCGCTGGGCACGGCGTTCGTCCAGAACAAGCAAGGCGCCGCCGGGGTACGTTTCCTTCTTGGAATCTTCGAAGCAGGCATGCTGCCTGGCATCGCCTACTACCTCTCGCGCTGGTACCGTCGCAGGGAGCTCGCCTTCTACTTATCGCTGTACATCGTGATGGCGCCGCTGGCAGGGGCGTTCGGCGGGCTGCTGGCCTCGGCGATCCTCAAGATCGACCACTTCGGCAGCCTGCACACGTGGCGCATGATCTTCGCCATCGAAGGGATCATCACGATCGGGCTGGGGCTCCTCGCATTCGTGACGCTGACGGACCGGCCCGAGACGGCGCGGTGGCTCACGCAGGAACAAAAAGACCTCGCCATTGCGCGGATCAAGTCCGAGCGCGTCGCAACGACCGAGGTGCTGGACAAGATGGACAAGGCCAAGATGATGCGGGGAATCTTCAGCCCGGCGACCCTCACCACCGCGTTCATCTTCCTGCTCAACAACGTCACGGTCCAAGGCTTAGCCTTCTTCGCGCCGACGATCGTGCGCACCATCTACCCGACCAGCAGCGTCGTCTCGCAGCAGCTGCACACGGTGCCGCCCTACATCGTGGGTGCCTTCTTTACGGTGCTCTTCCCCTTCCTGAGCTGGCGCTTCGATCGGCGCCTGCCCTTCTTCGTCCTCGCCCCGCCGCTCACCATCACGGGCTACATCATGTTCCTGGCCAGCACCAACCCGCAGGTCCGCTACGGCGCGACCTTCCTCATCGCCGCGGGGGCCTTCAGCTTCGGCGCCCTCTGCAACGCCCACGTCTCGAACAATGTTGTCTCCGACACCGCCCGCTCCGCCGCCATCGGCACCAACGTCATGTTCGGCAACGTCGGCGGCCTCGTCTCCACCTGGTCCTTCCTCCCCTCCGACGCCCCGAACTACCACATCGGCAACGGCCTCAACCTAGCCACCGCCTCCATGACCCTGATCCTGGGCGCGTTGATGTGGATGTGGATGCGCTGGGACAACCGCCGCCGCGAGAAGATCGATATCGATCGCGCCTTGGCCGACCTCTCGCAGGAGCAGATCCAGGACCTGGACTGGCGCAACCCCGCCTTCAAGTGGAAGATGTAAATGTTTTCCCTGGGGGTGTTGTGTGGAGCTGGAGACTGTGGGTCACGGGTGTCTCGGTTGGGTGTTGCGGGTGTTCTGGAGCGCAAGCGTTTGTGAAGTTTTTGTATGTATGTTAAGTAACTGTTTGATCACGTGTCCTCCGGACTGAGTACTATCCTGCATGTTATACATTTCTATAAATATGCTAATTCGATGTATACATTTCAAAACTGTCGACTAGTTCCAGACTATCAGAGCAGCATCCCGGCAGGCATTGCACTACCTACAGTAACCTCACGAGCCAAGTCATCCGTTCTATCAAGTCCGTGCACAATCCCTCTTCTCGCGACATCCCTGATTCTATCACCCTCTATCGACGAAGTTAACAGTCTCAAGTCACGAGAGTTTCGCCTAAAGACTTTCCACTGAAGTGATTATTATGTCCAATCATGACAAGTTGAATCCTCAGAAATGCACGTCAGAACAAACGTCACCTCACACAAGACCCAGCGAAGAAGGTATAGCAGAAACTTAGGGTATTGTGGAGATCCATCGGATGACCACGATCCGGCAAACCGAGACTGGCATTCGTTATGGCGTGAGGTTGCTGTAGTGGAGGTTGATACGTGATGCAGCTCAATCAATAATCTAGCTTTCAATTATTTGGGCGGCGTACAGTAAGCTTGCTAGTGCGATGTTTCGTCATCCGTGATGTATTGTACATTGGTCTATATAGAAAAAGAACTCTAGACTCCATTTTTAAAACATGCATATCTTACAGGCTGTGTATACTCCCCGGAGAGTTACACCGCATATCATGCTCTACCACTGCCCCTCTATGCATCTGCTATTTCTATTCTTTTTTTTCCCTTCCACCTTCTTGTGCAAAACGCTAACTCGGAGTTATATATCCTTCCTCGCGTACCGACTGTGCTGCTTCCGCAACGTCTCTCCGTACTACAATTCAGCGCGTCAGTATCATGACCGCATATCCCGGAAACCGGCGGGAGGAAAATGAAGGGAAAGACATACCTTCATCAAGACATACGGAATCGGGATAAAGACAATAGACAAGAACGCCAGGGTGGAGCTGGCCCACCCCACGCCCAGGTTCTTGTACATGGCCGACGCAAACAGGGGGAACCCCGCGCCGAACGCCGACCGGAACAGATCGTTCCCCGCCAGGACGGACGCCGCATACGCCGGATACGCATCAGGCAGATAGTTCAACACAGGGTTGAAGAGCAGAAAGGCGCCAAGGCCGAAGAACCCCGAGCCGACGATGGGCATGATCCAGTGGATGTCGGGGCGGGCGCTCCAGCCGAACCAGAACAGGCAGATGGGAATGCAGCAGCCGCCGACGATGGCGGGCGGGAGGCGGGCCTCCGGGGCGATGTTGCCGTTCTCGTCGAAGCGGGGTTCCAGGTATTTGTGCATCCACCAGTAGTACGGGGGCAGCACGAGGAGGACGCCCACGAGGATGCCGATGAAGGCGAGGCCTTCCTGGCCCAGGTTGAAGCCGTAGATCTCTTCGAAGACGATGGAGAAGGACTCGAACCAGACGTACAGCAGGCCGTAGATGAGGGCGATGTAGAGGTTGAGGAGGAAGACCATGGGCTCGAGGAAGTTGAGGGTGAGCGGGCGAACGAGCGTGATCATGATCAATTCGCGGCCCATCAGTCCCTCGCTCTCGATCTCGGGCTCGCATTTCAGGTTCTCGCGGCCCGTGAGTTTGCGGAGGCGACGGGCTCGGCGGTACAGGATGTTGGCCGACGAGGTCTCGGGCAGAAGGAAGACGAGCATCACCAGCGAGAAGCCCGACAGCCACATGAGCTCCCAGATGGTCCAGGTCCAGCCTTTGGCTTGCGCGGCGAATCCTCCCACTAAGGGTCCGATGACGGGGCCGCACACGGCGCTGATGCCCCAGATACCGATCGCGTAGGCGCGTTTCGCGGGGCGGAACATGTCCGAGATGGTTGCGCCACCCTGTTCGGCGTTAGTACTTATTCTTTCTTTCAGATGGGTAGGAACGCACGGTGGCTAGGGCGGGAGAGCCGAAGAACCCCGTCAAGAATCGAAACGCCAGCAACGTCCCCAAGTTTTTGGCGAGCGCGGTGGGCACCTGGAGGCACACGAAGACGATGAGGGTGGCGATATAGACAGGATTGCGTCCGATCTGGGGCACCTCGCTCATCGGCGACCAGATCAACGGACCGAGTCCGTATCCCGCGACGAAGAGCGTCAACCCCAGCGTGGCAGCGACCTGGCTGATCTGGAAATCTTTGGTGACTGTCACAATTCCCGGAGTAAAGATGGAGCTCCCGATGTAGACGCTGAAGGTTAGGAGGCAGATTTCGAAGGTCACGAACACCTTCTTCCACAGGGGCCAATTCTGAGGATTCTGGGCCGATATTAGGTTGGTATGTGTGCAACATGCGTGTGCATGCGTGTGCATATGTGTGTGCATGTGAACGGACCCGCACATACCTCTTGATCATTCTCGTCCCACCAGTCGATGACATTGACGTCTTTGCCTTTCTCGGGGTTGATTCGTACGCCCGTCAAGCCTTGGAAATTGTGGCCTCTGTGTTCCCATGCCGTCGAGGGGATTCGAGACAGGTGTTCACGGGGAGAGTGGTAATCTTCGTCGGGAACATTGATGGCCGAGTCGACTCGACCTTCATGAGCCATCTGGCCTGATTTCTCTAGGCTGATGTATCGCTTCCATAGCTCCGAGTCTGTCTCTTCAGCGTATCGAAAGCAGCGATTTCTGGTGAGAAGGCGAATGGCATGGCCAAAAACCGAGTCTTGGATGAGAGTAGCGGCCATTGCGCAGGTCGGTCGGTTGGTCGATCAGGAAAATCCAGAGACCCTGAAGATCGCTCCACCCAGACCCTTTGGCCGGATCCATTTATAATATCCATGATATCCAAGTTTCATGACGGATGATGATGATGATGATGATGAGAGTTGGTGGTGGGGACTTGAAATGCGAGTCATGGATGGTGAAGAGAGGCCGGATTGATAATGCGGATGATGTAATGGAAGGATGATGCACCGGTGATGGAACATGTTTGTCTGGTTTGTGTGGATTACTGTTTGTTTGGTTTGAATCGTCTCTCAAATGCCAGTTCGAGTCGTCGAAGGTACGGACTGATTTGGTCCATCTGTACAATTCACCGCATCTTTGTCTCACACTCACTGTTTTCAAACTTAGTTGATGAGCACAATCCCCCACTGGACTGCGGCGGTGGGAACATGTTTGTTCTATCGGTCAGTCAGAATTCACCCGCACCCTTCTTTGTCTAAGGACCACTCAACTAACTAAACAGAGCAAATGCGTTGCTGATCGCTACTCCGTACCACGAGGTGACATCAAGACTACTGCGGCGTAGGTGGAACTTTAGTGCGCTGTCCGCATTAACGCAGTCCATCTCGCGTGACCCGCCCCCAGTCCCACGTTTTCCCCATATTTTCCCCGGTCATGGCGGGTCTTCCCCGGGTTTGTGCCGTCCCATACCCCCTCATTTCCTCGGAATTCGTGCGCGGAAGTTGACCGAACCTCCCTTAGCCAAGCCAACGCATGCCATTTCCCCGCCTGTCGAGCGATGCAACCCTCTCCGTCCGGGGAAAAAGACCTCGTACTGGCCCCACGATCCCTTTGCCAGAACGTGGGGAAGTCGGTGTCCGCCAGTCAAACAGGGCGTTCCAGTGAATTCCCATTGACACGCTCCTCGTAAAATCTCGGACGGTCGACAGGGGACATGGTGGATTACACGCTCGGCAATCTGCGTTCAATTCCTCCTCTAGCCCATGCATTCATAGCGGCAAGTTGGTCAGAGAATCACGATGATTGGTGCCTCTCATTAACAAACTTCTCGCTCATTCCGATGCACCCCACACTACCGTGGTTGGTGTGGTACAGGCTCATCGCTCTCTCGGGGTGCATCCGCTTTTTGACCCTATATAAACGGAACATGACGCACTCCAATGTTTCCGTCTTCATCTTACCTTTCTGTTCAAACAATACTCTAGTTGATTGTGCCTGTGTGCCCTGCGATGGCTGGCTCCAAGAAACCGGTCAATATCTTCCGTCTGAGGAACCTCGGCGACCCAAAGGAGATCTTCAATTGGAAGCTATGGTTCGCCGTTCTCTCCTTTGGCCTGATGGGCGCTGCTCGCGGGGTGGACGAGGGGTTGATCTCGGGCGCTTTCAACTCCGCCGACTTCAAACGCACCATCCATTACAGCTCATATAGTGCGGTCGAACAGACCAACATCAAGGCGAATGTGTCCGCTATGGTGCAGATAGGGTCGGTCGGTGGTGCTCTTTTGTAAGTCTTCTGGCCCAACCAACGCATTGGTTCATCGCTCATATGCGGGTCAGCGCTTTCCTTGTTTGTGACCGCATTGGACGCATTTGGGCTACTCGTCAACTGTGTGTCTTATGGATCATCGGTATTGCCATCTTTATGGGAGCCAATGGTAACCTGGGGGCGATCTATGCCGGTCGCTTTGTGGCCGGGTTGGGCGTAGGACAAACGGTCGTGGTTGGACCTATTTACCTGGCTGAGATTGTGAGTGATGGCCAGAACATGGATTGCGAACCCGACTAACCCGTTGGAGGCACCTGCATCTATCCGAGGCTTGTGTACCTGTGTCTTTACCGGATTCGTCTATCTCGGCATTGTGCTCGCCTACTTCACCAACTACGGCTGCCAAGTGAACCTGGGAGACAACACCCACAAACGATGGGTATGCCACTATCCACTTTCTGGGACTGTGATTGGAACTAACTAACTGGTCGCAGGAAATCCCCACCAGTCTACACATCATCTTCGCCGGTCTGATCTTCACCCTCTCGTTCCTCCAATACGAATCCCCCCGATTCCTGATCAAGAAAGGCAAACCCGAACAAGCCCTGCGTAACCTCTCGCGCATCCGCAACCTCCCACAAGACCACGAGTATGTCGTGCGAGAGATAACCGCCATTCAACAAGCCCACCAGGCCGAGCTGGAAGCCACCATGGGCGCCGGCTGGCTTGGCATCCTCAAAGAGGCCTTCCTCATCCCGAGCAACCTATACCGCCTCTACCTAGCCGCCATGGCCCAGCTTCTGTCGCAGTGGTCCGGCGCGGGCTCGATCACACTGTACGCGCCGGATCTCTTCAAACTCCTCGGGATCACCGGCTCCAACGAATCCCTCCTCGTGACCGCCGTCTTCGGCATCGTCAAGCTCGTGGCCGCCATCATCTGCGCACTCTTCCTCGTGGACGTAATCGGTCGCAAACGCGCCCTGCTGCTAGGCATCACCCTCCAGGGCATCGCAATGGTCTACATCGCGGCGTTCCTGACCGACGTGCCCCAAATGGGCATCGACGACGCCTTCGTCCTGCCGGACTCGAAAAAGGGGATCAGCCGCGGCGCGATCGCCATGATCTACATCTCGGGCGTCGGCTGGGCCCTGGGCTGGAACTCGATGCAGTACCTGCTGACGGCGGAGCTGTTCCCGCTGCGCATCCGCGCCGTCGCCACCTCGGCCGCCATGACCCTGCACTTTGTGAATCAGTACGGCAACTCGCGCGCCGTGCCCAACATGCTGCTCGCCACCACCGCCGGCGGCATCACCCCCAAAGGCACCTTCTGGTTTTTCGCTGCTGTCACCATACTCGGCGGGGTGTGGGTGTGGTTCAGCGTCCCCGAGACGGCGGGACGCAGTCTGGAGAGTATGGATCGCTTGTTCGAGTTGCCGTGGTACCAAATCGGGCGGTATGGGAACCGCGACGCCGAGCAGCGCGATCTGGTCGTCAGCGAGAAGCAGGAGCACGCGGACGAGCATTTCGGGACCGCAACGCACGAGGAGCGGGCGGATGTAGCGGCCAAGGTGTGATTTGGTCTTGGTATGAGAGGTGAGGAGGAGGAGTAGGAGGAGGAGGAGGAGGAGGAGGAGGAGAAGGAGGAGGAGGAGGAGGTGGTGGTGGTCCTTGAGCTGATACAGAAATCTTTTGGGTCTGTCTATCTTCTCACTTGCGGGCTTATTTGAATCAGAGTCTCGAGTGGCTGGCTTTTAGCCTCTGGTGCTTACCACCAGGTCCCACCGGAAATAGGTCGGTAGGTCATCTACATAGGCATGTCTCAATCTAAGATACCATAAATACTGCCTATACAAGACGAGATGCAATACATATAACTGTGCATGAGAACCAATCCTTAAGCGGAGCTCCACGGCTACATCCCCCGCCATCCCCCTTTCATAATTCGTCTACAACCCCATCACTGACTGCAAGGGAACTACAGCCACCACATTTCCACGTGAAGCTAGCATTAGTCCCAAGTTTCATCTCTGTCCAACAAGAGTGTACACGAAGCGAAGCTGGTTCGTCGTAGCGCTCAACGCCCATCTACGTCAACACCAGCCACGATACTTGTTTGAAATCAAGTCTTGTTGTCAGACCATGCCATTGCATCTTGTACACTACACAGCTACAGTACCTACTCCACCCTCTCGACGCGCTGCACCACCATCGCCGTCGCCGCACCGCCCCCATTACAAATAGCGGCGACGCCATACTCGCCCGGCTGCAGCTGGTGCAGCAGGGTGACCAGGATGCGCGACCCGGAGCTACCCAGCGCATGGCCGAGCGAGATCGCGCCGCCGAGGGGGTTGACGCGGGCGTTCTCCAGGCCGAGGATCTATGCAGACTGCGTTAGCAAAAGTCTGCTTCCTTGAAAGTCTCACCACGGTCGCTCTTCCCGAGCCAGACAGCGGACGTGAGCGTAACCGTAAACGTACCTTCTCATTCGCCTTGATCACCGCCGCAAACGCCTCATTGAACTCCCACACCGCCACCTGCTCCTTCGTGATCCCCGCGCGCCGCAACGCAATAGGCACGGCCTTGGCCGGCGCGACCGGGAAATCCACGGGATCGACCGCCGCATCGGCGGCGGCGACCACCCGCGCCAATACGGGGTTGCTCCCATCGCCCGCATACTCCCTGGCTAGATCCCGCGAGCCGAGCACCAGCGCCGACGCGCCGTCGTTCATGGTACTCGCGTTGCCCGCGGTGACAGTCCCCGAGCCATCGCGCAGGAACGCCGGCTTCAGCGCGCGCAGCTTATCGGCCCTCAGATTCTCGAAGCCCTCGTCCGTGTCCACGACCGTCTCCTTGCCTTTCTTATCCTTGATGGTCACGGGGACCACCTCCGCCGCGAACCTGCCGGACTGCCACGCGGCCTGCGCGCGCTCGTAGCTGCGGATCGCATAGTCGTCCTGCGCCTCCCGGCTGACCCCGTGCTTCTTGGCCGTCGTCTCCGCGCAGATCCCCATGTGGATCTGGTTGTACACGTCCCACAGCCCGTCTTTGATCAGCCCGTCCTCCAGCTTGATCTCCCCGAAGGGGGGCAGCTGCGCGCTCCGCGGCAGGTAGTACGGCACTCGCGACATGTTCTCCATCCCGCCTGCGATCTGCGCGCGGGAGAGCCCCAGCTGGATGTTCTGGGCGGCCAGCGCCACGGCTTTCAGGCCCGAGGCGCAGACCTTGTTGATCGTTGTGCAGTCGAGGGAGGGCGGGAGCTCGGCGAAGATGGCGGCTTGGCGCGCGGGTGACTGGCCGATGTTGGCGGAGAGGACGTTGCCCATGTAGAGGTCGGTGAATTCGGGGATGGGGACCCCGGATTTGTGGACTGCGGCGCGGATGGCGGTTGCGCCGAGGTGGGGGGCAGAGATGGTGGCGAAGGGGCCGTTGAACTGATTGGGGTTGGGGTGGTGTTAGTGGTGGAAGAACAAAGGGGGGGTGTTGGGGGGTTCTCCCCCCATGTGCTTGGGGCTGAGGGATGAGGGTGGGGGGGGGTGGATGGTGATGGTAAAGAGGGGGGGGGTATGGGGGTCTCCCCCATGATCATTAAGGGTGGCTGGTGACTGAGGATTGTACAAGTAGGCAAGTAGGATGCAGGAATGTAGGATTAAGAGCACACCTTTGCAGTTGGCGTGCGAGCTGCACTCAGAATATAGGCTTCTTCGATCTGAGAGGGCCGGGTTGTGTGGAAGGCGCGCTGGAACTGACGGCGTGCGGGGAGGGCCCGCATTACACGAGTGGTGCGCTGCATGATAAGAGGGCGCTTGAAATACAAGCGAGAGAGAAAAGACAGATCTGTGACAATGGTATGATGATTGATATAGGAGAGTTATTAGAGTGAGTGTAAGTGTAAGTGTAAGTAAGTCCAGAGTAAGGAGGGTGAGGGTAACACCTCAGGTATATCCAGATATTAAATGAATGAAGTCCGCCTCCGCCCGCCTGTAGCCGCTGAGCCGCTGCCGAGGTAACCCCATCACGTGCGGGGTCACATGCGGGGTCGGCCTTTCCTCCGATTTCCAACAATCAAACATAGGAAAACCACAACACAGATGACTGAACGAAAGAACGAAAGACATATACGTCCCCACAAAAAAACCTGCAAAGCCAATAGCCAAAGCCAACTACCGCCATCGTCCCAACCTCGATCCTCCACTCCGATCGTCCTCGTCCGCAATCCGCTCATCGCTCGGAAACATCGGCCAGCAATCCGTCATCGAAGCGCGCGTGCGCGGTCGGGCCCGTCGATGCACCATGCGCGGACTCGTGACAGTTTCGTCGCTCCGACGCGCAAACGAACTCTCCAATAGCTGGAATCCTCGCTCCCTCAGATCCCGCCTCCCCTCCTGAATAATGCGCGGTCGTGCCTGCTGCAGCGTGTGCGATCGGGACGTCGATGGCCTGGGTCGAGCCCGTGAGTCCAGACGCGTAGGATAAGGCGAGGCCGTGCGAGGACGGGCCGGATCTCTGGATGCCATGCGGCCACGGCTGGCGTGGGTGTCCAAGGAGCGACTGCGGCGGTTCATCGGGCGGATGGGGATTCTGCTTGGTGGGGCCCGCGTCGTGGTTGGGCGCGTGGGGCTGTCCTCGCCGGAACTGCCTGTCGTCGTGTCCTCCACCGGGCTGTTCTCGCTCGAACTGGGCGGGACCTGCTCCAGATTCTCGGCGAAGTGCACATGCCGCGTCGGGGTCATGCTTCGACTGCTCTGGTGCGGAGAAGCAGTCCGGAGTCGCGGCATCCCTGGCGTGGAGCGCGTCTTGCGGATGGGCTCCCGCTCCGCCACAGGGGAGCGCGGGCGCGGGGGCCGGGTCCGTCGCGGGGGGATGGGTGGAACGGGGGAAATCACCCGGGCGGCTTGGGACCGGGGTTGGCGGATCTCCAACTCCACTGTCGGTCGGGCGGGTTGCGAGCGAGAACGAGGCCGGAATACCTGTTTGATTGCACGCGTCAGACGATTCTTATGCGAAGGGTTCGGGCGATGTACCACTTCTGGATCCATCGTGATTGGAGATGTGGGTCGTCTGGGCTGAGTGACGAAGATCTGCTTGAAAGTTCGTGTCAGCCGTCTCCGTCTGGGAGGGATTGAGGGAAGTCCCACTGGTGACGGTGTGACGGGTCGAGGCCTCCCTCGAGGCAGGCGTTCCTCGCGCAGAGCTCGCGCCCCTGGACGTGGAGCGGCAAAGTGAATCGCCGGTGGTGATCGCGAGGGCGTCGATTTGTACGAGGTTTTGGGTCGCATGGGCGACACCAGCTGGGGCTCAGGGCGACGGGGAGGGTCGACCACGACGGGCGTGCGTTGCCAGGGCCGGCCTCGCGGCCGCCGGGGTGGTAGCGGCCGCTTCAGTTCATCGTCCGACGAGTCCGGCTGCCGTCGGAGAAAGGGGAACCGAAATTTGAAGCTTCCACTACGTCTGCGGGCGAGTGGCCTCGGCATACCGTGCGGGTCGTCTAGGCCCCTCATATTCGTGCTTACTGGCACCTCGTGGCAGTCTCGTTCGATACTGGTCCGCGTTTCTTTGCGGCAGAGTCTGATCCAGCCTCGGGGACAGCGCTTCACCTTGCGCTCGATGCGCCTAACGCTAATCCCCCCCGGAAGGACTTCGATAGTTTCTCTGATATGGCACATGATTAGCAGAGACTCTCTCTCAGACCTGCCGTGTACTGGGTGGGAAATTACTCTATGATAGGTAAGTAATCCAAATGTGATGCTGATGTTCTCTAGCCGAAGGGCCGTAGGGCGGCCAGATATACTTGCCGGGGGCAGAGTCGCAAATGAAACCTGCCCTCACAGACAAAGAACGCGCACCGGCATCGTAGAGCAGTGGGGACAACAGGCGTGGCATCCGATCTCTTTGTGTAGACAGCGGCGTTGTCGCAACAAGGACAACGAGGGTGAGTGTGAAAGCAAGCAACTCTTGTTGTTCAGTCCCGGGCGACATGTGGTAGGAGTCATGGGTTCACCGCGCCTGATAGAGAAAGGAGCAGAACATACGAGGCATAGGACGGTTCAGGTGGTTAGGGAATCAAAAGACAAAAGAGATAAAGAGTGGATTCCAGTCCATAAACAAGGGGAAGAGTCAAAGACATTATATCTCCTGCCCCATCATCCAGAGCACATGGAACGGGAGATCACCGGATTCGAGCCCTGGGCTCTTTTTGTCGTGCTCTCCAGCCTTCGTGTGGCTGAGCAGGTGTAGGTAGGAGTAGGTAGGCGTAGGTATAGTACCCAGGCACCAGACCATACCTATTCCAAGCTAGAGGGGAGTCATCCATGTCTACTTCGTATTGTGGGATTATCGGTGAGTGCTCGGCATATTGCTGTAAGTACCAGCCTTACGAAAGAGGTAGTTAGTACTTACTAGGTACAGTAAGTAGGGAAGTTAGGGAATGATGGAAAAGGTGCAGTGCAGTGCAGTGCAAGTGGAGGTCACCCGGGCTCTCTCTTTCTGACCCTCCTATCATCCAGCCCGAGTCACCCGGGCAATTGCAGTAACCAGATGACATGACATCACCAGCCTTTTTTTGTTTCTTTTTTTGTTTCTTTTTTTGGTTTTTTTTTTGTTTCTTTTTTATTATTTTTTTATTACTTCACAGTTGGTCTTATTTGATTATTTGGGCGGTGAGGGAATGACCAGGATCCACACTGAGATAATCACCTGCATTACGTAGTACACCAGAAGAGCCTCCTCATTATCTCTCTCTTAGTCTTGTTGCTGGAGTGAAGATGAGAAAAGAACCTGCCCCCGGCCTTGCACAGGCTGCACCCGCGGCAGCCTGCAGCCACCAACAGGACCAATTCCTCAACGCTGGATGGTTGGTTGGTTGGCTGTGATCGCTTGGTCCCTGACTCTTCCCTGCCCGTCTACTGTCATAACCCAAACTACCTCAGCTACTAGTCGACTCCGTATAGATTGATGGAAAAGAATTTGGAAGCAAGGATTAACAGCCAGCGATAATGATCTTCCACATACTGTATGTAGTCCTTGCGGTAAGGTATAGAGGTCCCGTTGTGCCTGACCTGACCTGTCCTGCCCGAGCCACAGCTCGTGTCGCAGCCACAGCCTCGTAGTGTGGCGCTTAGGGGGATGGGATCCTGGCCAATCACCGATGGGGTTGGGGTTGTTGGTTTGACTGGTTGTACGGGTGGGTAAATTGTAAGCTGGGTGTTGGTTGCATGGCGGATCGGTCCGGTGCATACTTTTCTTGCAGTGTTGGTTTGTGGGCTATGGATTGGTGGTGAAGATGGATGGGAATATTGTGAATTGGGGGAGAGGATGGCGCAGTTGCTGAGCCACGATCCTTCCTACCTGACTAGCTTAGTTTAGGAGTGATGACGGTTGATTGTGTTTCCTGCGAAGAGGGGTGGACACGGGTCCTTGGCTGGTTAATCAGACAATAGCATTATACGGACTGACTATACTACTGTCAACAACTATTCTGACCGATGCTAATTCTCCACATCCACCACTTGCCCCGTCCGCAACGCCCGTCCGATCGCGTCCACCACATCCAACGCCCGCAACGCCTCTGCCCCCGAACACACTGGCTCAACCTTCCCCTCCAGCACCTCTACAAAATGCGCCAGCTGCAGCGCGAACGGCGTCTGCGTCGTGTCCACCGCCGCCCGCTCCACGGCCAACTCCTCGTTCCAGCTGCGCTGCGCGCGGCCCTCGTAGCTCCACAGCCGCATATCCGGCACGCTCAGTGACGCCTTCTGCCCGAAGATCCGGTAGAACCCTTCCCCACCACTCCCCGAAACCTGCGGGATGAGCGGGTTCTCGCCGGTGCCGGCCTCGAAGCTCCACGGCGCCGGCGTGGCATCGCACACTAGGAAGGTGCCTACCACGCCGGAGGCGAACCGCAGGGTGATCGCGGCGCCTTCTTCGGCGTTGTGCGGGGGCGACGGCCGGGTGGAGGGCGTTTGCTCGGCGAAGACCCGCGTGATCGGGCCGAAGAGGTAGTGTAGTAGGTCGATGTCGTGGATCAGGTTGATGGACAGCACCCCGCCGCCCGTGGTGGTGCTGCGGCGCCAGTCGCCCGGTGGGGCGAAGTAGTTGTCTGGTTTGTACAGGGTCCAGAGGCCGTTGAGCGCGATGAGCGGCCCCAGCGCGTCGCTGGAGAGGAGCTGCTTCGTGGCGGTGATGTAGGGGTTGAACCGGCGGTGGTGGCCGATGAGCAGTTTCGGAGAGGACGGGGTGAGGGTGGAGAGCAGGGCGCGGGCGGTTGCTGGGTCGTCGCTGATGGGCTTCTCGAGCAGGACGTGGATGCCCTGCGCCAGGAGGTCTGTGGCGATGGGGATGTGCGTGTGGTTGGGAGTGCAGACGATGGCTGCGTCGGGGCGCGGGGTGGAGGGGCTGGCGAGGAGGGCGGCCACGGAGGGGAAGTAGGCTGTCTGCAGGGTCTCGGCCGTTTGGACAGCGTTGGGGGAGGGATCCACCAGGGCAAGCAAGTTGGTGTTGGGGTTGGCCTGGACGGTCTGGGCGTGACGGGGGCCAATGAGGCCGGCCCCGACGATGATGATATTGAATGGCATACTGAAGGGTTTGGGGATGTGGTTGTTCGAGGGAAGAGTTGCAGGGGCAGAGCAGCCGGGGAGCAGCTAGTTATACCTCGTCCACGCAGTTGGATCCGGGGTAACCGATGGACCCTGAAGTGGGCCGTTCCATGACATGTCTGACTCACCGACCTGACCTTTGTGTCTCCGGATAATCGGATAGAGATTGGGATAGACAGAACAGAGGCAGGGACGAGTTGTGTCTAGACCTGGTGGCTAAACGAGATCTGGGGATGAGCTCTTAGCCGGGCTGTACAGCATACTCCGTATATGCCATATATGCACTCGACCTTGGGATCTTGATGCAGCTGCAGTAGATGGACATGTCTTCGTTGTGATGCTTATGAATGGTATCCTAGGATCAAAAGGAATGATAAACATAGACACCGCGAATGTAGGTATCTCATGTATGAGTTACCAACCAACCACTTTTGAAGTGATGGTACAAAGCAGATTGTAAAAAGAGAAGAAAGAAAGCAAGTGCCGAGAGCAGTCCCCGACCTCGTCGCCCTACCCCGCAAAAGCCGGGCCCGCCCAACCGGCGCCGTAGAACCGGGGTCGAGTCGGTGGCGATGCCTCAGGCGCCCGGCCGGGTGTTTGCACTGTTGCATTGTTTATTGCTTTTGGTACCACGGAAAAGTCTTGGCTTTCCTCTTCAGAGTCTCTCCTCTTGGCATCGACACTGCCACTCTCACTCTCCCGTCCTGCAACCTTACCTGACTTCTTTCAAGGGATGACAGTCCGGTCAGAATGCTCCTGATTATCTCATATGAAGCCCTTCAGTTGATGTCTCTCACCACTTCATCTTTCACACCCGATTAAAAGGCTGACGAGGCCGACCATGGCCGCGTCGACCCCGGATTTCCGCCCGGCGGACGACTCGGCCGCCCCGGCCGCGAGAGAATCCTCTTCCCTGAACTTTTTCACCACCAAGCTGGACTTCTTTGTCCATGCACCCAGTTTGGAAGATCTCTGTGGCATCTACAACCCAGTCGTAGCTCTGCTCGAGACCGGCGTCCATAATGGCCTCTGGTGGCTAGACGTGACCGCCGCTTCCGATGAGGACATCGAGACCCTCGCGCGGCGCTTTGGTCTCCACCCGCTGACCGTCGAGGACATCACGCAGCGTGAGACGCGCGAAAAGATCGAGCTCTTCGACTCCTACTACTTCCTCTCATTGCGACCGCCCAGTTCCCGTAAGACCGACGAGGGCGTGTGCATCGTCTCCCACAACCTCTACGCTGTTGTCTTCCCAGAGGGGGTGCTCAGTTTCAATTTTGGAACCAGCTTGCACGCTGACCACGTCCGGAATCGTATCAAAGAACATCGGAGCCATTTGGCGTTGACCAGTGATTGGATTTGCTATGCTATCATGTACGACCCCCGGCCCATCTTTTCATCCTCAACGCTAACTCTATTTTCCTAGTGACGCGATTGTCGACGGTTTTGCCCCGTTCATTGCTCGCGTGGAGACCGGTGTCGACCTGATGGAAGATCACATTGCCGTGACCCGCCCCGACGAGATTGGACTGGCTTTGCAGCAGATCTACAAGTGGCGCAAGGAGGTGATTCAGATCCGACAGCTGCTGCATGACAAGACGGATGTGATCCGGTGCTTTGCACGCCACTGTGACGCCCTGGCGGCCACTTCGACCCAGGTGGCTCTGTACCTCAGTGACATCCGCGACCACGTGTTGACCATGATGGCCAATCTGGAGCAGGCCGAGCAGATGCTCTCGCGGTCACAGTCGAAATATCTGTCGCAGCTGCACTTCGACTCGGGGCGCATGCGCAATGAAATTGCTACGGCGCTGAGTCGGTTGACCGTCGTGGCGGCGACCATTGTGCCAATGCAGTTTATCACTGGGCTTTTTGGGATGAACGTCATGGTGCCAGGCAAGTCACCTGGAGGCCTGGCGTGGTGGTATGGGATTCTGGGGGTTATCCTGGGTTTGATTGTGCTGTTTCTGCTTGTGGCCAAGAGAATGAGGTTATTTGATCGATAATCTACCAGAGAATAGCAAGCTACGACAGCCATCCACACACTATGCATTGACCAGCCGGCAACCGCCTAGTCATTCCTCAGAACCGCCTCTACCAACTCCGCCTGTCGTGCCAGCACCTCTTCCCTCAGCCGCCGTCCGACCAACTGCACATGACAAGGCGCACCTTCCACTTCCTCCGGCCGATCTGCATCCCATCAGTTGGAGTGTCATAGTGGTGGATGGAACACTTACAAGGGGGTCGATACACTGCATCCTGTCTGAACCATTCCCGATCCGCAGCAGCATCTGACCTGCCGAACGGCAGCACACAGCTCGGACTCTGTACGCGATCAGCACGCAGTTCCCCCCGTGCCAGGACCAGGGTGTTAGAGTAGAACATACATCCACCAAATTCCAAAACACTGTATACCACACATGACTATACGTGTCATGCGGCAGGGCGCAGCTCTGGTACGCCGGCGCCAGGATCACATCCAGCTTCTTCTCCACGAACACCCGGCGCGTCTGCGCAGTGATCTCCGCCTTCCGGGCGGTCAGCCTGAATAGATCGCGCAGGGTCGGCGCTGGGTTTGTCGTGTTGGGTCCATTGACAATCCCCACGGACGGAACGTGCGGCTCCCCGGCTGCATCCAGATGCGATAACGCGGTCCGGTCGGCGTCGAGGCCGAACAGCCCGAAGGCGATCTCATTCCCATCCTCCATGTCCGGGAACTGCGTAGTAATATCCACAATCTCGTGGCCCGCAGCAGCGAGCTTATTGGCCGCCCGATGAAGGCTCCGTGCGATGTTGGGGTGCAGCGGCAGACCCGGGTGCGCCGTGAACAGCCCGATCCGCAGCTTCTCGCCTTCGTTTTGGTCGGACACAGCCCACGGTATGCCCAACGCGGTATCATCGAAGTCAGAAGGAGGCACATCACAGACGGTCTTCATGAACAGATTCGCATCGCGGACGGAGTGACAGATGGGCCCGATCACCGGGGAAATCCCGGAAAGATACCCCGCGACGCCGGGACTCATCACCCCAGCGTGCGGGATACGGCCCATCGAGGGCTTGAACCCGACCAAGCCGCAGCAGTGCGCGGGGATGCGGATCGAGCCCGCAATATCGGTGGCGACGCCCAGCAGCGACCCGCGGAGGGCGACGAGGGCGCCCTCGCCGCCCGAGCTGCCGCCAGCGGTCAGCGTGCGGCGGTGCGGGTTGAGCACGCGGCCGAAGACGTTGTTGTGCGAGTCGGCGGTCATCAGCGTCTGCGGGATGTTGGTCTTGACGTAGATCACGGCGCCAGCGGCGAGCAGCACGTCGACCAGCGGCGTGTTGGTTGTCTGAATGGGTCGGTCCAGGAATGCGACGTAGCCCAGCGTCGAGGCCACCCCGGCCACGTGGAACATGTCCTTCACGCTGACAGGTAGCCCGTGCAACGGGCCGACGGGCTGGCCGGTTGTTGCGAGGTGTCTGTCTAGCTCCTGTGCGCGGGCGTGCGCTTGGTCGAACATCGTCTCCGTGAGGCAGTTGGTCAGTTGCTGCGCGATGGCGGCGCGCTTGCTGAAGGCTGTTGTCACTTCGACGGCGCTGTAGGTGCCGTTCGCCAGCTGGGCGAGGAGCGTCGTGGCGTCTGCGGTCTCGGTGATGTCCAGCTCGCGCGAGGTCAGGAGCCCGCTGTCACGCGGGATGGAGAGGACATTCTCGGGGGAGATGGGGGAGGCGGTGGCTAGGAGGGAGGCGGGGAGGCGCCATTCGGCGGGGATCTTGGCCAGTGCTTCAGCTTGCTTGGCTTGGACTTTTTGTTGCCAGGCTGGGGTGGTCATGGTGTGTTGTTGTTGGTGGTGGTTGTGAGTGTAGGAGTATGAGATTTAGGATGTGGAGGGGAGTAGGAGTAGGTGCAGTACAGTGGTTGTAAAAGGTAAACGAGGTGAATGGCGTGCGGGGTGAAGAGGGGGTTGAGCTGATCGTCGGCGAGATAGCCAATACGAGGGTGGTGTCACCTAGCGTCGAGGGGTAGTGACATGAGTTGACTCTGGGTTCCTTCTGATCAGCCTAGTGTTGGCATCTCAGTGGTATTCCCTCTTTACAGAATAGCGATCAACTTGGAATGAGGTATATGCCTGCATGTGAACAAAGTATGTAGAGCAGGCCCAGGTGCATTCACATGCCCGGATGAGTAATTATGCACAGCTTGTGAATATATACTGAAAATTTCATGCAACATTGCTGATGGACCCAACTCAACATTCACGCCCTTTCTACTTCATTTCAACCATGTGCTCAACAAAACTAAGCAGTGCATAAGTCCAGAATAGTCTCTAAGTCGTGGATTCTGCTGGATTCATAGTGTACCCTCTGATGCATCGTCCACGCCCTTGTCATGACATGCTCCACTTTTCACAATTTTGCACCCCAGACCCAGGATTCGCGGTGGGCCACCGAGGGTAGCCGACCAGATGTGAATCATCGCGAGTCTTTTTGAGCCTTCGTTTAACCTCTTGAGTTTTTCTTCTATCACCAAAGTGCTGTCTCCTCCACAAATCAACCTCATCTGGTGGCCGGACAGTACCTCGGGCAGCCACCACCACCACCCTCACATACACCTACACCTACACCTACACCTACATTTACACCCCCATACTTTCCCAGTGCAGCAAAATGGCCACAACCTCGACCTCAACAGCCGTAGAATGGCAAACTGCCCCCGCAATCGAGCTCGAGTCGCGCGCGCCCAAACTCCCTCCCGCGGCCCCGACCTCCGCCACCGATGCGATCATGCAAGCGTCCGCGCAGGCGGACGCCGAGGTCCCCGACGGCGGACGCGGGTGGCTCGTGATCGGGGCGTGCGCGGTGCTGACGTGGTGGGTGATCGGGACCTCGTACTGCTGGGGGGTGCTGCAGGCGGCGCTGGTGGGGGAGGGGCTGGCGGCGGCGTCGACGCTGGCGTTCGTGGGGTCGCTGGCGACAGCCTGCATCTCGTTTTTGGGAATCGCCAACGCGCAGCTGATCCGGCGGCTGGGCACGCAGACCAGCGCGATGCTGGGGGTGTTTTGCTTGGGGCTGGGGTCGATTCTTAGCGGGTTCTCGTACCGCAGTGTTGCGGGGTTGTTTGTTACGCAGGGGGTCGTGTTTGGGGTGGGGATTAGGTTGGTTTTCCATCTTGGACAATCCAAATGGTATGGCGATGGCGATGGCTGATAGGTTTTAGTATGTGTTTCATGGTCGTCTCGACGATCCCCGCGCAGTACTTCAAGGCCCGGCGCGGCACTGCCAACGGGATCGTCTACGCGGCCGGCGGCCTCGGCGGCACCGCGCTCAGCTTCCTCATCAACGCCCTGCTCAATAGCGTCGGCACCGCCTGGACTTTCAGGGTCATCGGGCTCCTGACCCTGGCCACGGGGCTCCCCGCCGCGTGGCTGGTGCAGCAGCGCGTTCCCATCCCGCGGGGTGCGTTTGTCGAGTGGTGAGAAACCCCCTTCCCCCCTAACCCTAATCAACCCCCATCCCCCCGATCTAATGCTTGAATGTATTGTAGGCGCCTCTTCCGCGACCTCCGCTTCTGCCTTCTCTTCGCCGTCGGCGCCATCGCCACCTTTCCCCTGCTGGTGCCCCCCTTCTTCCTGCCCCTCTACGTCAACGCCCTGGGCATGGGCTCCACGGCCGGCGCCGGCGTCGTCGCCGCCTTCAACTTCTCCTCCGCCCTGGGCCGCCTCACCTGCGGCTTCGCCAGCGACACCATCGGTCCGTTGAACACGCTGTTCGGCTCGCTGCTACTCTCTGCCTTGAGCATGTTGATCATCTGGCCCGTGTCGACGTCTATCGGCCCGCTCATCGTCTTTGTGGTCATTAATGGCATGTCGAATGGGGGGTTCTTCTCGACGATCCCTACGGTGGTCGGGAATGTGTTTGGGTCCGCGCGCGTGGGCGTCGCGATGGGGATGATTGTTACCGGGTGGGCCGGGGGGTATCTTCTTGTGAGTCTGGATCTCAATTCTTCCTTGCTTTTCTTCTTTTGAAAGCAGAATGGGTGAGTCTGGGGAGTGAGGGGACGACTACTGACAAGGTGGCAGGGCTCGCCGATTGCAGGATACATTCTCGATGCGTCGGGGGGCGAGGGGGCAGGCACGAAGGCGTATCGACCGGCCATTCTGTACGCGGGGTTCATGGCGCTAGCGGCGACGGTGCTGTCATTGGGGATTCGGGTCAAGACCAGCGCGAAATTGGGGAAGAGGGTTTAAATCCGGGATAGGATGAAACCCAGAGCTCAATCTAGAGACAGCTAGAGGTTTACTTCCAAACAGCATGCAATAGACATCTTTCACTTTCACCACCATGCAATCGATCTCAACCACTGACACTGTAATGTCGATCTAGACAAATCACTCCGGAATCTGATGCTCCTCCGCCGCCACCCCAGCACGCCACCGATACTTGGCGGCGGGATGATCCTCCAGCGGCCCCGTCTGGCCCCTCCGGCCATACAGGTTCTCGCGATACGTGCCCCGCGGCACCGCGTAGTCCTCCCAGAAGAGACCCCGTTTCCGCAGCTCCGGCAGCAGCAGGTTGATGATATCCTTGAACGAGCCGGGTTTAATGGCGTATGCCTGGTGCTGTTAGCTTTGTCTACCCCTACCCCTACCCTTAACCCCTGACCGAGAACCCAGGGAGAAGTGAATGCAAGCAAGACATACCAAATTAAACCCATCGACATCCGCCTCGGCGACCCACCGCTCCATCTCATCGGCCACCTGCGCCGGCGTGCCCACGGGCGTTGCCCCCAGCCCGCCGACGGTGATATGGCGGCCGACGGTGGCCTTGGTCCACTTGGCCACCTCCGGGGTGGCTTTCGACCAGCCTTCCACTGCTGAGCTGCACACATGCCACCATCTCATTAGCATTCCCTGTCCTCACCCAGTGCCCCACCCCCAAAGAAAGGAAGGATTGGAAATTACCGAATAGCATTACTCTGCACCCCGCGCAACTCCTCCTCCTCGCCATACTGACTCAAATCAATCCCCGTCCACCCGCCGAACAACGCCAACGCCCCTTCCACATCCCCGTAGCCCTGATACTCTTTGAACTTGTTGCGGGCCTCCTCCTCCGTCGCCCCGAGGACGGGACACAGCAACGCCATAAACTTGATGCTCGTGCCGTCCCGCCCGAACTGCGAGGCCGCCAGCTCCCTGATCTCAGCTATGTTATTCTTGACGACGGAGGGCGAGTGGCCCGCCACGAAGATCGCCTCCGCGTGCTGCGCCGCGAACAGCTTGCCGGATTTGGACGTCCCCGCTTGCAGGATGACGGGCGTGCGCTGCGGGGAGGGCTGGCAGAGGTGCGGTCCGGGGACGGTGAAGTTCGGGCCGGTGTGGTTGATGGGCCGGACCAGCTCCGGGGAGGTGTAGATCCCCGTCGTCCGGGAGAGTTGCACCGCGTCGTCGCGCCAGGAGGACTCCCAGAGTTTGTAGGTCACGCGCAGGTACTCTTCCGCTGTGGCGTAGCGGGTGTCGTGCTGGAAGGGTTTATCAGTAAGATGGTCTGGGGATGGGGCTGATTCGGAAGGGCTAGGGCTACCTGGGGCTGTTCGGTGAGCCCTAAGTTGCGGGCGGCCGAGTCGAGGTACCCTGTTACTACCTATTTCTCATTAGATACTTCTTCCTTGGGCAGAAGGAGATGAGGAGATGGGGGGTGCAAACATTCCACCCGACACTACTCAAGCCAGTTAGCTAGGAACGTAAACACCCCTAAATGACTGCAGAGAGCAAAGGGGATCTTACCGCCCCTTGGTCAGATGGTCCACCGTCGACAGCCGCCGCGCCAGATGGTACGGCTGCTCGTACGTCGTCGCCACCGTCACCCCGAACCCGATGCTCTTCGTCACCGCCGCCATCGCCGGCACGACCGCCAGCGGCTCGTTGACCGGCCACTGCGCGCCCGAGGCGATCGCCGGCCCCAGATTGTGGGGGCCCTTGTACACGTCGTAGCCGCCTGTCACCTTCTTAGCTTTGAACACTCCAGTTTGTTGAACGGAAACTTGAAAGAGAGACTACCAAGAACATCCGCGATAAAGATCCCGTGGAACTTGGCCGCCTCCAGCAGCTGCGCCAGCTCCGTCCAATGCTCGATGTCGTTGAAGCGGTGCGATTCGTCCTCGGGATGGCGCCACAGGCCTGGCGATTGATGGCCGCTGCCTTTTGGGAGTCAGCTTTGCTTCAAGGGATGGACTGTAGAGGAGACGAGGAGGGACTTACACATCTCAACGAAGGCGTTTAGGATGAGGGATTTGCGCGGGCGCGCGGGCTCGGTGGATGTCATTGTGGTGGTAGGGTTATGGTGAGAATGGTAATGTCAATTTCCACGGTCAGGCCGTGACTTTGCAGCGAGACGCGATCCTATCGAGGCCTTTATAGTGTTTGGTCGTTGTCGCGGTTGGTCTGCGTGCGTAGCATCAATGTGGGCCGGGATGGCGTGATAAAGAGGGGAGTAGGGGTCACTCCCGGCTCTGGGGTACAGTATGATGAGTAGGTGTCGGGCGATAGATGGACTTGTACCTAAGACTAAGATATCTACCCGAGGGCAATGCTCAATAAGATCAGGGATGTATTGGATAGCTTAGTGGATGCAGTGATTAGGGCTGAGCTTCCGCTGAGCTGCGACCAATGCATTGCCCTGCTTTTGGGGCGATGCCGCCAGCCCGCGGCCCGGTCACGCAATGCCCCCCCCACCAATTTTGCTGTATTGCGGGCAGATACAGCTCCATGTCGGCCGAGAAAATCACTGTAGCTCAAATTTGGATCGCCAAAGCACCTAATGTGAATATGTGACTGTATAATAAGTTTGCTGATCACGCTAAGTGGGTGCACAACGTGCATCTGACCGGCATCAAGGGTAGAATGACGGAATCTTACTAACGTGAACTTGTCTTGCCATGATGCCGAGTTCTAATCCTCAGAACCATACTTAGGAACTGCATAGGGGTGAAAGAAACAACTATGGCTCATATAGAGTGTTTGTCTGGAGAGGGCGGTGCATGGCGCCGTGTAAATCTCGATCGCGATGCGTACTGCCATATCCAATTTGATTGGGAGTGACATCTACTGCACACGGACATGGTTGATACAGATCCAGGAAAGAGCGTCTACGAACTATCTCAGGCCCATCATGCATTATCATCTTCATTTACCTGCTGTGTGACCAACTCTATACACCGCTGTAAAGGAATGACTCTGGCTGATCTAGTTCCCTCCTTGATATCGCTCATGGCTGCTGTTACCTACTGCTGATTAACGGGTTCCTGTTGTCTACTCATACCTATTGCAGCCAATGCAGGCTGATGCTTATTCCAAGCATCTCCAATCCATAGCCAGGTATAAACAACAAGATATACTTTTCTGACACTTCTAAACCACCAAAGATACATTTCAAAGCGAACACTCGTGATAAATAATAGCTTCCCGGGCCCGACTATAGCCACGTGTGAACCATGCTTCCATCTTCAAGACACCACCAACTTGTCACCTTCACCGCAAATTCTAAGGCGATCTCTTATTGCACAGTATCTACAAAGCAGTGATATTGCTAATTCATAAGAGAAAAAAAATCCTATATAGGAGAGCATGCGAAAGTTTCAGTATACCAAGTTGCAGGTCAAAGACTGCATCCGGACAATGATGGAAGCGCCTGTGGTTGATTCCCAAAACAATTTATATGAATTTCTATGATCGGAAAGATAACTCGGCCTCATCCCAGGCAGTCCTTAATATATAGATCAGGTTGTCTGGGAAGTTAGTGAAGGGAGGTGTTATCTCTAAACTTTACATTGATTTACGTCTGCTATCGTAAAAGGTTGCAATATTTGGTAGCCTAACACTAGCTTCCGTTGGAAAACCGTCAAGCCTTGAGAAAGAGAAAAGATAGAAACAAAATCCACCAAAGTTGGCGCTATAACCAGAAAGCACTTTCATAATCCTAAATATGTAAACCCGGTAAGTATCCAGACTCACATGATAGCTCCAAGTTAGTAATTCACAGCTGGACTTGTGTATACACTCAGGCTCATTTACGGAGTACATTCACAAATGGCACGTGAACAGACTCAGGGCGCACGGCGGAAGGGCACACAGAACAGCCCCCACAGGTAAATGCAGATTCTCAAATATCGTTGGCCACTCCGTATTCTCCAAGATTGATGCAGGGGGCTATTCAACACCGGCCCTGACTAGCGCAACGCTATCACATATTGGGGACAGGGACCATTTCGCTTCATCTGCCCTTGGCCTGATCGGGGCCATCACTCAGCCCCGATCCCCGACCCCACTTTTGCCGAGTCGGCCCTGCTCCTTTCCATCCCTCCAATCAGTTGTTGCAATGGAACCGACATCGTCCTTGGAGGCTTCAAGTGCCCAGTAGCATGTAAGATATCTCCACCGTTCATCTACTACGTCCAGGGCTTGTTCCTGCTAGTCTGTATGATGGTTGGTTAACACAGCTTGTTACCCCTTTCTACCCACCTAGCTAGTAGTACCTAGCTAGTCAACGCTCCTGTTTAAATGTTAAATACTAACCATTCCTCCTACCTCTGAACACATCCACTTCCCAACCCTACTGACAGACTTCGCCTGCAACGAGCCGAAAATGAAAGCTGTTTACTGCTGGGTCGCTACCGCCCTGATGGTACCACGGGCCCTAGCGGCCACTGCTACCTCCACTACCTCTACGTCCACCACCTCCACTGCCGCCGCAGCAAGCTGTACAGCTTCGCTCATCACGACTCTCTGCAGCTACCCGGAACCCGGCGATGACTTTGCCGTCGCCAGCGAGAGCACAGCCTCCTGCTGGGATTACTGCAACGCCCACCCTCCGTGCAGCTTTGTGATATTCGCCGCTGGCAACCCTACCACCGGAACAGGCACTTGCTGGCTGTACCCGGGGCAATCCTACAACGCGAGCGAAGGCAGTTCCGATTGCAGCAGTCCCTACCTGTCTGTCTACGACGAACCCGTGTGTTCGGGTGGGAGCGCAACCACCACCACGGCTGGCGCCTGCGCCGCCACCGCGACTCCCACCGCTGTCGCCTCGGTCTGCGGGTACCCGGCGCCCAGCGACTGCGCTGACGACTGTGTGGCCAGCACCGGTGCACCGGACTGCTTGAGTCTCTGTGCGGAGGCCGATTCCTGCAGCTACGTTGTCTTCACCCCGGAGAACGCAGACAACTCGACGTATGCCTCGGGCAACTGCTGGATCTACCCGAACGGGACCTACGACGCGGGGTCTGCGACTACTTGCAGTGGTGATCCGGAGCAGTACGTGTACAACAACGTGTGTCCCAAGGCGTCGTCTTCATCGTCCGCGCTTTCGTCATCTGCTACAGGCACTGGAACTGTAGCTACTACTACGGGCTCTACGGGTACTGAAATTGCCGATAAAACTGCGGCCTCGTCTTCCAGCAGCGAGAATTCTGCGCCTGCCAGCCTCTCGCTTACTAGTCCACTGGCGATAGGCATGGCAATGGTAGTATTGCAGACCTTTTGGTGAGATTTGGTGAGGTAATGGGTGGTTGTTCGGCGAAGCAATGTATTATATAAGGAGCTGCTAAAGTCTTCGAGTAAACTGCCTAGGACAATGAGAGAATTCTTGTACGCTAATCTGCCTCTTTCTACTGCACCCAGGTCAACTGGCCAGGTCTAGGCTGCCACCTGAATCTGGCCGCATTAAGCAAGCTGCATCTGCCGTTATGGTATCCGTAGCCGCGTCTTGTGTATCCGGTACTACTTGTAGCATTCTGTGGCTAGATGGAGTGGTAATTCTTGCACACCCAACGAGCACTAACCTAGCAACCTGAGGCAAAATTTAGCTGTGCGCAATGGCATCACAAACTCGCTAACATGTACCCAAGTTCAGTCTTGCGACAGGCAATCAACCCTCAGGTTCATTTTGCTTTTGGTGTTCTTCGACAATAGGTTATTGCGCCACCCGGAGGATAACATCTCCGCCGACGCCAAGTCTACCTTCAGACCCGGAACTCTGTGGTGCCATCAGGGCTCGGTTTGATATCTGACCGCGCTAGCTGACTTCTCGAGAGGGTCAGAGCCTACGACCTCAAAAACGGCGATCTGATCACTCTATCGTGGATGGCCGTTGTTCGACAAACTTAGGGCCATTGATATTTCCATCACTGACTTTGGTTTATACAAAGGTCCCGGATGCAAAGCTATATCTCACAAATCAAGGCCTCAAGCATAACGTCTTGCCAATTCCGTGCTGATATTCACAAATTGACACCTCAAGTAGCAGCTCGTTGTCCGGTTCAGGCAAATGTAATTCACGAATAGCACTGACCCAGCATCGAAAAGAAGAAGGGTTTCACCCCCCGTGCCAGCCAAGCATCCAAGCCATGCCAAGGCTCACCGTCTCGTATTGCCTTGCATGCTAGGGGGTGTCCCGGCACGTGGCATATACCCGGACTAAGTCTCCCCCGGAATCCTGGGCCTCCCCGCGTTTCGGTGGGTGATTGCGGGGGAAAGCTGGGGTAACAGTGCGACAATTCGACGGCGGATACACCCATGTTGACGGGCACTTCGTCGACCCTGAGATTGTCTACGGTGTTTCTTTCACCGGTAGAGGTGCGCAGGCCATGGGTATAAAATCAGTCGTCAGGCCTCATAGGTCTACTACTTCAACTACTTCAATGTACTCCTTTCCCTGACTTCCTCAATCAGAACCAACCCACTCCTGGAAAGTAGCGATGCCAACGCAGACCTCAGAGATGACCGATCTCGCTCTCGAGGCGCAGAAGACCAGCAATGTGCACGTGGAAGACATCAAGTCTTCTGAGCTTCTCGATGCAAAGGGGGGCGATTACTCGGGAGCCACGGCCAAGACCGATGAGGTGGAAATCTGTCTCGTCCGCAAGCTGGACCTGCGAATCATGCCCATTCTGTGGATGATGTATTTTCTGAATTATGTTGGTGATCGCCCCCAGTACCAGGATGGTCCTCACTAACCGATCCTTTAGCTGGACCGCAATGCCATTGCCAACGCGCGTCTCAACAACCTCGAGGAAGACCTCCACCTGGTCGGGACGCAATACAACACCTGCATCTCGATCCTGTTCATCGGGTACGTGAAGCATATCCCACACCCATAACACCCTCCCACTGACCACAGCCAGCTACCTGCTCGTGCAGATCCCCTCGAACATGTTCATGTCCTCCCCCAAGATCCGCCCCTCGCTCTTCATGAGCGTCTGCATGGGCAGCTGGGCGATCGTCTCCGCCCTCACAGCCCTCACCAAGAACTACGTCTCGCTCGTGCTGGTCCGGTTCTTCCTCGGCGTGACAGAGGCCCCCTTCTACCCCGGCGCACTCTTCCTTCTGTCGTTGTTCTACACGCGCAAGGAGATCGCCCTGCGCATCTCCATCCTGTACACCGGGAACATCGTGGCCACCGCGGTAGCGGGACTCATCGCCGCCGCGACCTTCGCCACTCTCGATCAGAAACACAACCTGAAGGGTTGGCAGTGGCTCTTCATCATCGAAGGGGTGGTCACCTTTTGCATCGCGGCCCTGGGCCTCCTCATGCTCCCGGATCACCCCCTCACCACGCGGTGGCTCACCCCAGCCGAGCGCCAACTCGCCCACGACCGCATTACGCGCGACACCGTCGCCCACGAAGCGCCCGGGTCCGAAAACAGCAGCCCCTGGGCGGCCCTCCGCGACGCTCTCCGCGACCCACGCCTCTACCTCCTGGCCTTCATGCAGAACATGCACCTCAGCGCATGCAGCTTCAACAACTTCTTCCCCACGGTCGTCGGCAGCCTGGGCTTCGACCGCACGATGACCCTCGTCCTGACCTGCCCGCCCTACCTCGTATCCGGAGTATGCAGTATTATCGTCGGGATGACATCGGGCCGCCACAACGAGCGCACCTGGCACATCACGGCGAGCATGGGGCTTGCGGTGATCGGGTTCGTGATCGCGTGTATCACACTCAACACCGCCGCGCGGTATCTGGCTTGCTTCCTGTTCGCGAGCGGCGCGTACGCAGTCAACTCGGTGATTTTGGGGTGGGTGTCGGCGACGCTGGGCCAGACCCCCCAGAAGAAGGCGGCCTCGCTGTCCGTGGTCAATGTCGTGGCCAATGCGTCGTATATCTACACGGCGTATCTGTACCCGAAGGGTGACGGGCCGCGGTATCTGGTGGCCATGTCGGCGAATGCGGCGTTCGGGGTGTTGACAATCGCGAGCGCGTGGGGATTAAGGGTTTGGCTGCGGCGGACGAATCGCGCGATTCGCGAGGGGAGGGTGCCGGGCGGGGATGAGCGGGTGATGTATGCTTATTAGGTCTTTTTGGCGGTCTGCGCTTAGGGTAGCTGAGGGGTGGATGGAGGGCTGTGTTGTGGTTGTGTGCAGGGGTAGTCTGAGCGTACGTTTAATGATCATTTCTTTCCTTGAAATATCGCATTATCCTTTATGAAAAAACGACATTAGATCCAGTAGGCGATAGGTACAAAACACTTTTGCAGAGAAAAATCCAATTCGCAAATACTTGAGTCCTCTCTTTTCCTCCCAAGAGTTTCTCCCCGTAGCACGATATGATTAAGCACTATATCGTCCACACCAGCTAACCAAAAACACAACAGGATAGTCGCCAGCCTGCCCCCCCCTCAAACTGGTATAAAGAGTGGTTGCTTCGGCTCGTATATTTCGAGACCATCCAGAAGCCCTTCTAGACCTTCCTAGCGTGAGCACAGAAGCTCGACTCAATATCGAAGCTCTAGATCACGCACTCAACAGTCGATCCATCTAAGCGAGAAATCATTAGCTCAGCTTAGTCTAGTCTAGTCTAGTCTAGTCTCATTCACTTCTCCTTTCGCTATCAACCTAAAACAAGGAAGATGAAGAACATACCGCACCGCTTGGGCTTATCCTCATCCCTAACCCACCCACGGGGTGTCTTGAACCACTTGCCGGACTCCTCGCCGTTCCTACACCAAATCCAATCATCAGCAATCGCAATTCCAACCACCTCAACCTCAACTTCAATCGACGTAAAAGGACGGGGCGCATACTCATAGTAACAAAAGGACATGAACGTCGCCCCGAGAATGGACGTCCCGTTCTCCGGGCTCGACGCGCAGGGGAACTTGTAGTAGGGGTAGGACACGCGGACCTGGCAGGAGTTGGAATTCTTGTCTCCGCCACTGCCGCGGGCCTGGAAACTGCTGCTGTCTTCCGCCGGGGCGGCGGTTGCGGCGTTCAGGGCGAGCGGAAGGAGGACGATGGCGGAGATTGGGGATTTCATGACGCAAGAAAGAAAGTGACTTGTGGGGAGTTTGGGGTGTGCTAAATAGGCGTAGAGTGTATATATGTGGTGTGGAATTGTGTGCTGATATCTCGTCGGATGTCGTTGTTCTGGCATGGGTTTAGGGGGGTTTCTATAGATCTGGCAGCATACTATGAAGAACAGCTTCAGGTGAGACTGGGCGGTCTAGATTCGATTCTAGTATGCGGGCATCATCATCATCAGTCTACACAGCCTCCTGTCCAACCCAGGACTGCACCTCTCTTAAGCCATGGGAACTGCCGTTTAGTGAGGCGATTTGGGCAGATCTATTGTTTCGAGTGATGCGTGCTCGGGTCTTGGCGATGGGCGGGTGGCAAGACGATTAAGGTTATGACATGTAGCAGACCTGCGACCGAGTACGCCCGCCTGGCGGGTAGTCTGGGCCATCGGGTGGGATGCTTGGCGTAGGATGTTCAACAAATAGAGGTAACCTAGAGATCTAGAGATTGGTTCATATTAGGTCTCTCAACAATGCGAAAGTGACGTCTGCAAATACTGAGGAGACTCCATATCTTCCACCTTTCACTGATGCAAAATGTCATCTTGGCGTGGTCATATAGTGATCACTACATATGGCGACTACTGCATTTTGCAGGCGTAATTGACTGATTATACTTCGCATTTTGTGTTTAGGAGTCCGATGTGTCTAGTAAACATCTGGCTGCTGCGCAATTCCCCGAATAAGTATTCTTCTACCTCTATCTCCCAACTAGACTGCTAGACTAGCCATGATCCCAAGACCATAAGTGTATTTCACACACACACACACACACACACACACACACAAACCTCACACGTCCCCACCCCTTCCCATCCACCGCCCCTTAACCCTCTGCGTAAACGCCACAAACTTCGCCACGCCCACCGCAGCCTCTACATGGCCCTCCGGATCCTCGACCTTCTCCGGGAACGCGATCCCCGTGCCATACAGCCCTTTCACCTCCTCACTCTCCATCCCCCGGACCCGAAACCCCGACGACCGCATATCAAACTCCAGACTTTCATCCACCCTCCTCCCCTGCACATACACCCTCGGAATCGGGCCGCGCTCATACCCCACCGCCCAAACCACATGCGTACACCGCGGCAACCACTCCCGAAACGCTGCCTCCTCATCTTCGCCATCGTCGACAAACTGCACGATCTCCGGATCGGGGGATCGCTCCAACACCTCGCGGGCCCATTCAGCCGTCGCGCCTTTTAGGCCCGTGTTGTCGAAGATGATCCCCTCGTCGGTGTAGATGGCGTATTTGATGGGGCGGCGGTGGAAGTTGAGGATTTTGATGGCGTGGTGGTTGGGGCTCGACTGCGCAAGCTCGTAGAGGTTGCGCACGACGAGGATGCCGGAGTGGGAGTTGCCGATTACGGCGATGGTCGAGGGGTGAGATTTAGGGAGAAGGGACGGGAGGAGCGAGCGGCGCATGCAGATGTCGAGGTCCAGTTGGTGGAGGCTGGGGTTGTATTTTTGATGGGTGGTGGGAGTGCGCGGGTGGGCGCCGGTGCTGAGGATCGTGCGGGGAGTTTTGATCGGGTTGGGTGAGGGAGGTGTCGTTGTTAGGGTCCAGATGTTCTTCTGGGGTTGCTGTTAGCTCTGCTATAGGTTCTTGCTTGGGGAATAAATGAGAATGAAAGGGGTAGACAGTGAAGGGGGCCGGCCCTACGTCAAGATGCGCTTCCTCGACTGTAGCAGTCAGTTTCTCGACCTCCGGGCGACCGAGCAACCCCTCGATCAGCATGCAGATCATGTCGCCGGCGACGCTGAGCTGGCAGGTGGAATTGTGGTCCATGGCTTCGAGGGCTGTCACTGCGTTGGGACACCGGGTGGAGTCGATGATTGAGCGCAGGGTTTGGGAGGAGTTGATGGCTTTCAGGTAGATTGCGACGGTCGTGTTTCTGGATGTTCGTTAGCATGATGGACACATATCTGGCCGGAATTCGGGACGGTGGGAAGATCTTACGACGAAATCTCCCGGTACAGGCTGTTCAATCGTCCTCCTTGCCAGGCTGGGTCGACCCAGAGGATCTTTTGAGCTCCCGCGTCGAGCAAGGCTGCTACGGTGGACATGCCCCCGGGACCGGCACCTACGACGACGGCGTCGTGTGTTGGCTTCATTTTGGTGCTGTCGAGAGTTTGGAGGATATGGTCGAGAATTGTTGTTTGAGATTCAAAGGAGGAATAATATCCTGCTTTTCTCTAAGTAGTGATACTAAGTATTCTGCCGTGAATGAGACTATGACATCATCGGGGAGCATTCGGAGTTTGCGGAGACTCTTTTGCCTCTTGAATAGGACGCACGCAGATACAGTACTAAATCAAAGCTGGATCCAAGCTCAGAGACACATCATACATATACCGCCGCCCTCACAGCTAAGCCTGCGAGATTTTCAACCCATTGGTGTAGGATAAGGACAGGAATAGCAAGCACGGGGTCGGTGACTGAGGCCAGGTCTGGTGGCGGCCGTCACCGAGAATGTGGGCGATGACCCTCAGTCGCCGACCTTGGCGCCTCTCGGCGTTTGCAGGTCCAGGTCTATACACACGGTCACTAATAATTCGTACACACATCATCATGTATGTTTTGGGCGCCGCATGATTGGTGCACAAGGTCACTCATCTTGGTATAGGTATCGACATCTTCTCGCACTATCTAGCGCAACACGAGCATCCTAACTCATCTCATGCCCCATCAATCATCCTGTAACAGCTTACCTCCAAAATCGTCCAATCTACACCTCATGCACACCATAAAACCATAAGGATGTCCGAATATATCAAAGCAAGCCCCATCGACAACTCCCTCGAGTACTTCAACCTGGGCCCCTTCACCCGTCGGGTCACTACACAGAGCGAAGCAGCACAGACCTGGTTCACCCGGGGCTTCATCTGGAGCTACTCCTTCAACCACGAAGAGGCGGATCGACGCTTCGAACAGGCGACAGTCCACGATTCCAACTGTGCCATGGCCTACTGGGGCTACGCCTTCGCCGCGGGGCCCAACTACAACAAGACCTGGGCGGCATTCGACGCCAACGACCTGCAACGATCCGTGCCCAAATGCCACCGGCTGGCCCAACTCTCGCCTTACAACACCTCACCACCAACCCGGATCTGACTCCCACAGAGCGAGCCCTAATCATCGCTCTCCCCCACCGTTACCCCTCCTCCATAACATCCCCAAAGAGTTCGACTCCGCCAACAAAGCCTATGCAGACGCCATGCGGGCCGTCTACACCGAGGTTCCCGAGGGCCTGGAAGTTCGCACCCTCTTCGCCGATGCTCTTATGAATTGGAAGCCGCGCAAGCTCTACCACGAACAGACCGGCCTACCGGTCGAGACCTCACCCGTCCACGAAGTCCGACGCGTCCTCGAAGAAGGTCTCGCCACCCTAGAAGGGAAACACCACACCGGCCTCCTGCACATGTACATCCATCTCATGGAGCAATCGGCCACGCCACAGGCCGCCCTACTCGCCGCCGACCATCTGCAGGCCCTCGTCCCCGACACCGGCTACATCTGGCACATGCCCGGCCACATCTACGTGCCGGTGGTCGCCTACCGGCACGCCTTGTACAACAACCTGCAGGCAACCCGCGCCGACGACCGCTTTTTCAGCCTCCGCGGCGGGGGAAATCTCTACAGCTTCTACCGCCTGCACGACTACCACTCGCTCATCTACGCCGCGATGCTCCTCGGGCAATTGCGGGCCGCCCTGGAGGCCTGCGACCGCATGGAGCGCACAATCACCGAGCCGATGCTGCGCACCGAGTCACCGCGCATGGCGGACTGGCTGGAACTCTTCGGCGCCGTGAGCATGCACGTCTACATCTTGTTCGGGATGTGGGAGGCCCGGAAGCACCTCGCCGTCCCGAAGGATCAGGACCCCTACTGCGTGACGACCACGATGGTCTACAAGGGCAAGGGGATCGCGTGCGCTGCGACCGGGGAGATTCCCGCTGCGGAGCGGGACCGGGAGCTGTATGCGCAGGCAGCGGAGAAGGTGCCGCCGACGCGGCTGGACTTCCCGAACCGCATTGTCGACGTGCTGAACGGTGGCGACGGCCATGTTGAATGGGGAGCTGGAGTACCGGAAGGGGGGTTACGAGCTTGCGTTCCGGCATTTGCGGCGCGGGGTGGAGATCGAAATGCTTTACTGTATACGGAGCCTTGGGGGTGGATGGTTCCCACGCGGCACGCGTTTGCGGCGCTGTCGCTCGAGCAAGGGCGGGTGGAGGATGTGGCGCGCGCCTATGCGGAGGATTTGGGGCTGGAGGGGTCATTGAGGCGCGCGCATCAGCACCCGAATAATGTGTGGGCCTTGCAGGGGTATCATGAGTGTTTGGTGAAGATGGGCCGCCAGGCTGAGGCGGGGATTGTCGCGCAGCAGTTGAAAGTGGCGGTCGCGGTGGGGGATGTGCCAATTGCTTCGTCGTGCTTTTGCAGGAGGGGGGGTGTGGGAGATGGTGCTGCAGAGGATGGTAAAAGGGGGTGTCGGAGTGTGTCTTCTTGTTTTTCAAGGGTAGATTGCTGATGGTAGACGTGGTTTATTGTTTGCATTAGCTTGTGACTGAGTAACTCGAGTCATTCAGTGTTGTGTTTGTCCGCTGTCTTCGTCCTTATCTCCGACCACTGCGCCGACTGATACATATAGGCGACAAGGTACTTGTCATATACCTCGAAGATTTGCCCTTGTACTCAGTGAATGCAGACCAAATACTCTACCCGTGCAGTCTGGAGTAAACCGCTATACGTGCTCGTGTAGCACAAGCATTCGCCTGAAGGCTGAGCCCCTGTAGTACAGCCGGGAGGCACTGCACCGGTCCTGATTTCCCAATGCGCATCGATCAGATAAGCCTCGGGATAAGATGTGGGGTCAGCCTCAGCCACAGCCCACACACAGCCCACAGCCCACTCATCCCACCAAACTTCTTCATCTCCCTTGCCAAACATTATCTCAAATAAAACAATCTCCTTGGCGCCAAGCACACATACACCATGGCTGAATCCAACGTGCAGAAAGACAAGCCCGCCGAGCAGTATAGCTGGTACCAGCCCGACCTCGCGCAGGTCAAGGAGCCCGCCCGGACTCTGCTGGCCGAGTACAGCAAGATCCCCGAGGAGAAGATCATCGACCATGTCAAGGAGGTGGTGAGTGGGCGCCTTACACCCTCAAGTTTTTCCATGATCTGATCTAGAAATCTACAGCGCGATCGTGCCTTCGCCGTGGTAAGCCCCCCTTCCCCTCTCTTCATTATACCTCGGTTTTCTTGCACCCAGCTAACCATCCAACCAGTTCCCCTACCCCTGCATCGGATCCTTCCGCTTCCTCGACATCACCATCTGCGCCTCCCCGGCCTACCCGGAGATTCTTTCGCGACTGAAGTCCTCGAACGAGACTTACCTGGATCTAGGCTGCGCAATGGGCCAAGACATCCGCTACCTGGTACTTACATCCCCAACCAACCCTCCGCCACCACCCAAACTAACCAAGTACAATAGATCCACCAAGGCGCCCCGGCCTCCTCTGTCTACGGAAGCGACCTGCATCCCGAATTCATCTCCCTGGGCTACGAGCTCTTCGGCGACCGCGCCACGCTAGCCACCGAATTCATCCCCAGCGACATCTTCGACCCCTCCTGCGCCCTCCTCAGCCGTCTCGCCGGACAGGTCGATATCATCAACGCCGCCTCGTTCTTCCATCTCTTCGACTGGGCCACGCAGGTGGCGCTGGCCAAGCAGGTCATCGCGCTGCTGCGCCCGCAGAAGGGGTCGCTGCTCGTCGGCCGGCACGTCGGGGACTTTGAGGCCGGGGAGCGCGCGGACAGCGAGCTGGGCAATACCTACTACCGGCATGATCTGGCGTCGTGGCGGCGGATGTGGGCGCAGGTGATGGCGGAGACGGGGACGGAGTGGGAGGTCGACGTGCGGGCGGAAGACTGGGCGGATGTCAAGCAGAATCGGCATAATCGGGAGAGTTCGTTCAAGATGGTTTTTGTGGTGAGGAGGGTTTAGGTTGGGTGGTTTGGGGTGGCTTATGGGGATGGGGTAAGGGTTTGGATGCGGGGTTGTGGTGAGAGTGCTAAGTGGGGAGGGGAACTGGCTGGATGGCATATGACTCGCAGGGACACTGGTAACAGAGGCAATTTTGATCTGCAAGATTTCCGTTTAGTTATCCTGACGATGCGCGTGCTGTGTGCATAAGGTCCTCAATCGCCGTGAGCCTTATCTTATCACCCCCAAAGGCTGTCCCCAAGGTCCCTGTACAGCACACCACACGTGGATAAGAAATGAGCCTAAATATTTCACACCAAATTCACCATCGTCAAGTTTTTATTTTTACTTTCCCTTCAGACGAAAACGAAGACGATGCATTGCGATCTGGAGAGCGTCAGTTATGTTCGCCATGATATGCAGACCCGAAAGACGTAAGCAGGCCAAACACCCTAGCAAGCACCGCTAACCACCAGCAGAGCGGACTACCTCGTGCTCCCCCTCCTAGCCACCGGCTTCGCAACCTACCAAATCGACCGGACCAACATCGCCAGCGCATTGACGGGAGGCTTCGCCTCGGCCATCTCCGTCGACCAGAACACCATCAACCTGGGCAACCAGCTTCTGTTTCTGGGCGTCATCCTGTTGGAGATTCCTTCCAACATGGCTCTACAACGGGTGAGCCGTGCTCCCTCTCCCGCACCCATAAATGATAGCGTTGACAGTACTAGGTCGGCCCCCGTCGCTGGATCGGTGCCCAAGTCTTCATCTTCGGAGTCATCGCCGCTCTTCAAATCTTCATCCGTGATCGCACAGGGTTTCTCATCACGCGGGCCGTGCTCGGCCTTGCGGAGGCCGGGTACATCCCGGCAGCGATGTTCACACTCTCCACCTGGTACACGAAAGAACAACTGACGAAGCGCATCGCGATCTTCTTCTTCGGGATGTTCGGGGGTGCAGCGATTGCGCCGCTCCTGGGGGCCGCGCTGCTGAAGCTAGATGGCCGGGGCGGGTTAGCGGGGTGGAAGTGGATATTCTTGAGTGAGTAGCATTGCCCGACCGCAACCCCCAACATCCGAGGATTTGAAGTACGGCAATGCTAAAAGAGTGCAGTCGAAGGTCTCTGGTCCATCATCATGGCCCTCCTCCTCTTCATAGGCCTTCCGGACCGCCCTCCCAATCCCCCGGAATCCAACCCACCCACAACCCGCAACAGCAACAGCAACAGCAGTGGTCTCGACAAGCCCACCCCCAACCAACCTCCCACCTCCCCCGAGAACGAACGCATCCCCTGGTCCCTCGTGTACAAGACCATAACCAACACCGCCAAATGGCCGCACTTCCTCGCCACCGGCTGCGTCTTCGCCACCTGGAGCCCGCTGACCACCTACACCCCCAGCATCATCATGTCCCTGGGTTTCAATCGGATCACCGCCAACGCCCTCACCGCCATCGGCAACCTCATCACCCTCCCGGTCATCTTCTTCTTCGCCTGGCTGAGTGATGCAACTCAGAAGAGAGGGTGTGCCGTCCTCCTCGCGATCGGCAGCTACCTCGTCGCGCTGGTGGTGCTGCGCACCGTGCAGCCGCACGTGGGGCGATGGGGGCATGTTGGACTGTGGACGATGGTCAACGGGTTGGCGGTCGGGTATCACCCTGTGCATAATGCGTGGATTCAGGTGAATTCTGATTCAGCGGGGGAGAGGAATATTAGTGTTGCGTGAGTTTTCCTTTCTTTCTGGGAGTGTGGATAGAGAGGGGTCTAAGATGGGTTGCTGACTTTTTTCTTAGGTTGTGTAAGTTGCGAAGCTGTGTGTGTTAAGTGGCAGAGACTAATTGTTGCTTCCTAGTTGTTATGTCTGCGACTGCGGGGCTGATGACGGGCAGCCAGATCTTCCGGGGGGATGAGGCCCATGATTTGTAGGTCATCATGAATAACAGGGAGTGGGAGTGTGCTAATATGAGGTCTAGTTATCCGAAGGGTTTGGTAATCATGATTGCGTTAGTGGCAGCGGGATTTGTGTTGGTGGTCGTGCAGATGGGGATATATCGGTTCACTGATAGAAAAAAAAGTGGGTCGGTGGGGAAAGCGTGCTGAGAATACCTATTAATGCGTGACGAAAAACAAAACCAAGTATCATTAGCTGCGGCCTCCGACTGTTCATGATGACTGTAGATAATCAAAGAGTGGATTCGCAAATTGGCCTCGTGCGATCCGGTACGACACGGTCTAAGAACAACCTCTATTGGGGTGTGGCCCACCCTCTCGGGAGAACAGGGCGCGAGGCCCTGGTCATCCAGGTACCAGATGTCAGTTTGGTTCGATCCCCCGCATTCTTCGGTCTGAATGCTAGCTAGTACTTAAGTGGTCTAATGTGCCGATGTGGAGGACGAACAGCCGAGCCTAGAATTCCCACCTCGGCACTGCAGGAATGCGGGGCCCCGCACGAACCCCGTCAATCCCTGATGACCCTGCTGGTACCCTGGGAGGGTCGTCAATTACGCTGCAGCACATTCTTCTGGCCTATCTTGCCTCACCCGAATGAGGAGAAATGCAAAGTCTACATTGGGGAAGGTGTTAGGTTGTATCACAAGAACGAGGCCGACATGAACCGACGACAAGGCTGATTCTTTTTGTTCTTCGCAGTGCTTGCAGCTTCTGCAAAATGCTTGATGAGTGATATGCACTTTCTTCTTGGCTGCAGCTGGCTCGGTTGATCTCTATCCCGAAAGTACATACAACCCTGTCGGGATATCCGAGCTTGCACCTTCCCCCAAGGCCAGACAAGTATAAAGTCTAAGCTTCGCGGTGAGATCTAAGATTCACGCAAGAGCTTGAGCAGTCAATCCCGCAGTCAGAATGCTGTCTCTGCTTTTGCCCATTGTAGCAACCCTAATTGTGCCGGGGACTGTCGCCCACGGCACCAACGACCAGGTCCTGGCTGACCTCGACTACGGGACCTTCCAAAACCCGTCGAACCTCGTACGGCCGCGCTTCCGGTACTGGGTCAACGATGCATCTGTCAGCCCCAGCACCGTGCAACAAGACCTGAAAGATATCGCGAAGTCCGGTGCCGGAGGCCTTGAACTTCTGGGATACTACAACTATGGTGATTCGGATAATTTCGGGGGCGGGTTGCAGGCGCCGCTGCAGGCGGACTGGACGCAGTACGGGTTTGGAAGTCCGGCCTGGAGTGAGTTCTTGGTCACCTAGTTGCCTTGCTTATGACAGTTAGTGATATGTCCAGGGAACCTCTCCCTCACGGTGCTGCGGACAGCGAAAGAGCTCGGGCTCGTGGTCGACTTCGCTGTCGGACCCAACCAAGGGGCCGGAGTCCCGGCGCCATATCACGATGAAGGCCTTCTCTGGGATCTCGCCGCTCACAATGCCACTTTCTCAACTACCGATGGCTTTGAAGGAACGCTGCCGGGCTGGGGTACCGGTGAGCTCGTCGCCGCGGTGACGGGGTCGGTCAAGTCATCCAGTGGCAGCGTCAAAGTCCTCGCCGTGGATTCTCTGCACGACGTCACAGGCTCCGTCAGCAGCAGCGGACACGTTCAAATCTCATCTTCGCAGTCGTCAGCCACGATGGAGAGTCACCTCTTTGCGTACTACCTTGTCCACGCGGACTACCGGGAGGTCCAGAGTCCCGCTGAGGTGCCCGCTGCCGTGCCGCAATCCCCCGTCAAAACGTGGTCCGAGAATGGTTCCTGGGTGGTCGATCATTTCTCTGTTGAGGGCGCTCAACTCCTGGCCTCGTTCTGGCGGCAGTCACTGCTGGATGCGGAGATGTGCGATCTTCTACGCGAGGTAGGGAACTACATGTGGGAGGATAGCCAGGAGTACAAGGCCGCCACCTGGTGGACTCCCCGCCTCCCGCAGGCCTTCCAGGCGAATCGCGGGTACGACATTTTCAAGTATCTTCCTATCCTGGTGGGATCGGGCGTGCAATCTTCCAATGTCACATACGTCACGGATGAAGCGGACGAGGGGAAAAGCCATGCGCAGGACTATGAGCAGACCGTGCGTGTATCCCTACCCATGAAGCTACTAGTGCTAACGTGCAGCAGTTGACAGAACTAAACGCTGAGTATCTGGGGGCACTCACCGAGTGGTCCAACAATCTGGGAGTCCAGTGGTCCTCCCAAGTTGTCTACAACATGCCCATGGACATGCTCGCCAACATCCCTGCCGTCAACGGCCCGGAAACCGAGACTCTGGGGTTTAGCAACTTGCTCGACGGGTACCGGCAATTCGCAGGCCCGGCTCACCTCGCCGGGAAGCGGATTGTTTCCAGTGAAGCAGGCGCGATCATGGGATCGGTGTATCAGGAGACCATTGACGAGCTTCTTTGGGGTTTGAAGCGTTCCTTGGCTGGGTCGGTCAACAACTTCATCCTGCACGGATGGCCCATGGGCGGCAACTACGGCAACACGACGTGGCCGGGCTTTACAACCTTTGCGTACCTCTTCTCTGAGATGCACGGGCCGCGGCAGCCTGCTTTCGAGTTCTACTCGGACTGGGTTGACTACGTGGCACGGAACCAGTGGGTTGCGCAGATCGGCATCCCCAAGGTGGATCTTGCGTTCTGGGCGAAGAACACCACTGGATATGAGTCAATTTCGACGTTGTACGCGGCGAGTGATCTCGAGGAAGCAGGTAGGTGATTTGCTGCAGTTTAGACTAGGTACCTGCTAACAGGGGTAGGCTTTACGTACGAATACCTCAGTCCTGACAATTTCGATCTCCCGGAGGCATATGTCGCCCACGCCAGCTTAGCGCCGGACCGTCAGGCTTTCAAGGCCCTGATCGTCCGGGCGAACGAGACTCTAACGGTAGCCGGCGTAGGGAAGCTGGTCAAATATGCGCAACAAGGTCTTCCGATCATCTTCCCAGGCGGCTTGCCCTCTACCTTCAGTGGATATGATCCCAAGGGCCAGGCGCAGGCGCTACATCTCCTCCAGAACGTCACCTCCCTCCCCAACGTCCACCTCGTATCCGACCAAAACCTTGCTCAAACGCTTGAGTCTCTACACATTCAGCCCCGGGCATCCACGGCAACCAACAGCACGGTGCACACGACCTGGCGCTACGACCCCACCACCAAGAACTCCTACATCTACATCTTCAACGACGCCGCCGGCCAGGGTGTCAACAGCACCGCAACCGGAACTATCACCTTCGCGACAACCGGCACTCCGCACCTCTACGACGCCTGGACGGGCTCTGTATCGGCAATAGCCATCTACAATCAAACTTCCACGCACACGACCATCCCCATCAACCTAGCAGGCAACCAAACCCTCATCATCGGCTTCCACCATCCGCAAAAACCCAGCCCACCATCGCCTCACATCTTCATCTCAAACCCGAAGGCCCAAATCGATGCCCTCGCAACACCCACGCTAGAAACCAAGCACAACAAAACCACCCTCACCCTCAAGCGCACCCACGACCCCTCCCCCTTAACCCTCCCCCTCTTTCTAACCACCAAAAAAACCGTCCCCCTCAACCCCATGCTCACGCCCCCCATCCAGCTCACAAACTGGACACTAAACCTCGAATCCTGGACCCCACCCCCAGACATCTACAACATCACCCCCGGCCCGACCCGCACAAACACGACCTACCCCAACCTCACCAACCTCCTCCCCTGGTCCCAGCTCAGCCCTGCCTTGCAAAATGTCTCCGGGATAGGCTACTACACCACGACCTTCGCCCTCTCCCGGAACCACACGCAGCAAGGTGGGGGCGGCGCGATCCTCGAACTCGGAAAAGTCTCGCACGCCTTCAGGGTTAAGGTGAACGGCCACGCGATTGGACCGGTGGATCTGAGTTCGGCTAAAAAGGATATCGGGCGGTGGGTCCAGGCAGGTGAGAACACGGTGGAGGTTGTCGTAACGAGTCCGTTGGGAAATGTGCTAAGGGATTATTGGGGGGTGGTTGGGAGTGGGGGGAAGGGGGCAAGGCTGACGGGTGCGCTGCCGGGGGTGGCCGAGTATGGCCTGGTCGGGGCAGGGTGGGTTGTGCCGTATGAGGTTGTGGAGGTCGAGGTTGGTGGTGGTGGGCTTGGATAAGGCTTGGTCTTTGGATAGGGGTTATATGTATTCTGATAGCTAGACTTTCACCTTTGGGGTAGAGCCTGGTCGTTTGAGGGTGTGTCAATGTGGAGATGTGTCTTGTTGCAGCTACAGTTAAAGACGTAAGTAGAAATACATTCCAGTGTCGCGTCACTAAGAACCCGAATTGAGCCAGGGGTCATCTAGCAGCTCCTGGGCCGTCTTCCTCTTTTCAGGGAGCCACTGCAGCATCGACCGTATAAACTCGAGAAACATCTGTTAATTCTCCCCTTTAAGGTTTTCCTCTACCTCCTCCAGGGAAGTTGCAGGTACAGTGACCCCGCCCGCACCCAGCCATTTACCTATAGTAGAATCGTCAGCGCAATCTCCTTATACGTAAGAGAGACTCACCCTCATCCGTAAAAACATGGCGAGTCTCCAGACTCCGTCTCACAAATGATACAGGCGGCAGCCCAAGATAGGCCACCATCTCAGCCACATGATGCGAGGGCGAGTAGTCTCCGTCTTCGTCGAGTGCGTTGAACAGATATCTGTCCTCAAAAATCTCCTTTACCTGACACCAAGTCAGACCCCACATGTGCTTGCTTCTCGCGATTGCGCTCCGCTTACCATGACACCAAGACTCCAGATATCAACACTCGAGCCGCAACCCATATCGAACAGCACCTCGGGTGCCCTATGGATCTCCGGCTGGATAATTCCTCGGTGAGACTGACCGACCCTAGCCTGGCTCGGATCGCAAAGAACCGGCTGTCCCCACAGCATGTCCTTTGGAAGGCGGAGTGACCGGGAGGTGTAGATTGTCCGACGGCTGTCTACCACCTTTCGGAGACTAGGGTCTTGGTGCTCGGCTTTTTCGAAGTTGTGCGCTACTGAAAATGATTCCTCTAAAAGAGAATGGCGGCCAGAACCAAAAGGGCCTAGCCACTAGCAACAGAGCCGGACAAGCATGGCAGATTGCATCTTAAGATAAAAATATGTACCCGAAATAAATTCAAGGATGGGGAAGAAGCCTCCGATAAGCATCGATCACCAACCACAACACTGCACGTATCTTTTTACAGTATATAAATTTCTTTAACTAATTTTAAAAAATTAGATATAGAATATTAAAAATCTTTACAGTACAGTAGATTAACTAAATTTAATATTTTAAATAGTTTTAACTGTGAGAAAGAGTCTGCCTTTTTATTCTATTAAGTCTTTTAATAATTGAATATTCTTAAAGAGAAATTGATATTTGTATAGAAGTAGTTTTAAGAGTATGGTAGTGGTTAATGGGATGGCCGACTCGCTTATATAGTCGACTCGCTTACCAATTACGTTGGAGGGTTCTTTAAAAATGCTTAGTTGCCACAGCAACGGTATACTTAAAGGCTCAATCTTGCAGGAAACTTTGAAAAGGGTCTTATACATAATAACTGTTCCAGATTTGAATTGTAGTGGTTTGGGGGTCATTAATTTAAGTTTCAATAACGAAGTCCTGCAAGGGTCACTATTCCACCAATTCTGAAATTATAGATTTGGAACCTGCCCCGCCGGTGGGGCTTCCTCGAGAAGGATACTAGGTATGGTTCCAGGTGCTGTCTGGAGATCATGGCTGCCCAATCATTCATCCCTTTTTTTCTTCATGGTCAAGTTGGAAGAACCACTGCCAAGTCTTTTTGGCTCTTTTCTTGTCCGCTTTTTTTATTCCTTTTTTTATGTGCTGTGCGCAATGATAGTAATCTCTTATGAAATCCCCCACCTCTCATTAGAATATTAGGGCTCCTTTACAACGTCATTGTTTCAATTTTTACTGTTGAGAAAAAGCGGCAAGGTACGCCGGTTAATGATAGCGTGAAGTGATGTGACAAGAAGTGGTGACATCACCATTCAAGTCTTCTTCTATCAATACGAGATATCTGGTGTTACTAAGTTTGCTTTGCTCAGCATCTGCGTTCAATTGGTTAAAAGAAATTGTGACAGAGTCCTTTACATTCTCTACCAGAAATCATAGATCTCTTTTGTTCTAGCGAGATCTCCTCCGTTATACTATGGAACCGACCGTCTGTAAGCGGTTGCCTGGATAGCTTGATTTGTTGTAGGGGAGGTATTTGGCATAGATGTGTAATCTTCCAGTGGAGATCTCTAGTACTGTGATGCTTTAATTGTTGCAGCTTCTAGGTAGATCTGTTGACTTGTGGGCTGAGTTTAGTAATTCAAATCTGGCTCAAGTATGATAAGCGTTATGCTGATTTAGGCTACAGATTGGTGCCAACCTTGGATAATATGTTTCCAATGACAGCATCACTTCCATGGTCAGAGCACAAAAACAAACGAAGCAGAATAGAAAATTGAGATCCATGTACTATTTCTCAGTCCGCATCAAGTCACTTTCTTCACCATCGACAGTTTGACGACATGGATCAAGTTGCAGGCGCAAAGCAAATAGTTCTATGCTTTGACGGCACAGGTTACGAATTTCGTGGGGACGACACAGATAGCAATGTCCTCAAAATATACCGAGTATACGAGCTCAATGGACATATTTTCCTTTCATGGGACTTAACGCAAACGCAGATGCTCAATCGCAATGACAAAAACCATCTGCATTACTATCAATTTGGCATCGGGATGAATACTGGCTTCATTTTTTCACCCCAAGAAATCAAACCCAATGCCAAGCCCATGACGAAATGTTATATAAAAGCAAAAGATGCCGCCTTTGTTTCTACACTTGAAGAACATGTCATGGTTGGGTATAGATATCTCATGCGCTCTTACACCCCTGGAGACAACATCTACTTCATCGGCTTTAGTCGTGGCGCATATGTTGCCCGCTTACTTACTGAGATGCTGGACCACATTGGCTTATTAGAGATAGTAAATGAAGGGAAAGTCCGTTTCCTCTGGTCTATCTTTTTCAAATGGAGACAATGCCACTATAGCAGGAATACTAGCCAGGAAGAGAAAGAAGATGTTTTCCAGTACATGAAAACATTGCGAGAAACATTCTGTCGCCCTGTAACGCAAATCGACTTTCTGGGCTTATAACATAAATAGTTACCTTTTTGATTATTTGGATTATTTAAATAACTGGTAAAAAAGTAGATATCTTAGAAAAGAAAGATTTTTAAGAATTTATAGAAAATTTCTTAAGAGCTGTAAAAAGTACTATTGTTACATCTACTAGATAAAAAATATATCCATATCATTCTAACTGTTCGAGACCCAATATTACAGCTTAAGAAGTTTGAAAAGAATATATATAACTAAATAATAATATTAACTAGTATGATAAGTACGAATGTATTTTCAAATCATATTTTTTTTATTAGACTATGATACTTATATCTAAAGTTATAGTTAAAATTCTATATCAAAGAGAATATATATGAAATATATTTGATGATATTATTTTTTACTAAATATCTATTAGGACCCTATGAATCGAATTTCTCAATCTATACCTAACCCGCAGGTCCAGCCCATCAACCCAAAACCCGCTAAGAAACAGGTTGGGTTTGAACCCGACCCGTTATCCGCGGGTATCGGCGAGGCCTAGATGCGTGGTTACATTGGCCCCAACATCAATGACACTTATATTTCCGCTTTAGTGCCCTCCTTCAAGCATTCCTTGGAAGCACAACATTCCTCTTACACTATTGGGTTCCGACAAGCTTTTCCTGGACCACTATGGCTGTAGCAAGCAGCATCATCACTGGCCATGATTTCTTTGTTCATCTTCTGGATCCCCTTGAGAACAAGTAGATCCTGCAGCGCCACTCCACAACCTTCATCTCATTCTGACAGCGATATGATGTGCCATCGACTCCGATTGATTAGAGTGGATGCTCGAGACATAAAGCTAGTACCTGAGCCTGCTGGGGAGAGCTTTACTCCTCTCGCGCGGCTGCATAATGTCAGAGTTCTGCTAACACATGCTTCACGAGAAAGACCCATCTGTCAAAACACCAGCTTAGATAATGGCGGGCACCCGGTGCTTTTGCGCATCACGGCCGCTCCGAATTACCCTTCTACTTGCCGCCATTGTCCTTGTATACTGGCTGTACCACGAGGATGTCACGGTTCCAATTGCAAAGATCCCCAATCAAGTCCACTACACCTATATCCTAGATCGGCCCGACACAGATTTTACGTTCCAGTTTGAACACTTCCTCTCTATCTACTCGACCTGGTACTACTGGCGACCAAGGTCAATTTTTCTTCATACCAATGCCGGAGAAGACCAGCTCGAAAGCGCCCGACAGGGTAAGGTTGGGAAGTGGAATCGTTTGATTTTCAATATGCCGAATCTACAAGTCAACCACGTCGAAGCGCCGCAGACGGCCGAAAACGGCGTCAAAATCCATCAGATAGAGCATAAATCCGATTTCGTACGGGTTCCCGCGATGTGGGAGTTAGGCGGCACCTACATGGACTGGGACGCATACGCCCTCCGAGACATTACGCCCCTACGAGCATGCGGTTTTGCGGCAATCGCCGGGCGCGAACTCAACGGGGGTCTGAACTGTGGGGTGTTCATGGCGAAAAAAGGGGCCTTGCTGCTGGAGATGTGGAATCAGGAGATGCATCGGGTCTATGATGGAGGGTGGGTCACCCACAGCAATCAGGCCCTCACCCGGTTGAGCAAGCGGCTGGCGCGATTGCCGGGGGAGGTCCTGATCATGGAAAAGGATGCCTTCGAACCGTCGGGATGGACGGCAGAGGAGAAGATCAAATTGTTTGGGATCCATAACGAGACTGCCTCCAATCTGGAAAGCATGGACGACAGCCCGGTGTTTTCTTCGTGGCCTTCGTACGACGAAAATCTCACGGATCGATGGGATCACCCCCAGGACTTTCCATCCTGGGCCCGCGATTATTCCAGCTCGTATATTCTGCATGCCTACAATCCGGCGAAGAATATGAATCCGATTGAGGGATTTGAGGGCATTACACCCGAGTATGTGCTCGCCCGACAGAGTAACTTTGCGCGGTTGCTCTATCCGGTTGTGAAGACGATGTATGAGGCGGGCGTGTTGAACGTGGAGGATCTGTATGCCCGCGAATAATTATTGAGTTAGATTTTGAGACTATAGTTGCAATGGACACACATGATTTATCTTCCACTAACAACCGCTGACCCTCTTCGTTCTTAGTTGCAGGCGTAGAGTCGTTCTGCATACTACTGTGTCTGGATAATTAGAAGACATACTACTATATATAAATATTTATATTGGTAAGAATAGATTTCATATTATTATTTACAACAAAAGTATTATAAAAAGAATTATAAAACTGTTAAGAACAGGAAGTTCTGCCACTGAGACTGTCAGAAAGGCAGAGCCAGGAACAAACAGCAGAATATTGCTATTAACAAACTTCCAAACGTCACAATTAAATCTAAATATGTTTTAACTATGTTGAAGCTTTAAAGAAAATATCAAATAGATTTTAATATATAAAATAATTGAAATAAATGCGTCTTTATTTTTTTGTTATATTATAGTTAGATCTAAAAATTTTCTTAATCCAGTCATAACCTGGCGGTTAGATATAAAAATTCTAATTAACCTGATCTGACCTGCCTGTTAGCTACTCTGCATACTTCTATACTTTCTCCATATACTCCGAGCTGCTTAGTAAGCAAGAAGCAGCAGTAAAAAAAAAGAAAATTGCTGCATTTCCGCAGCAATCCAGTTAGTTAGTATACTAGTAGTACCTTTTTTGTAATGTTACCATGATAGACACCTGAGCAAGTGTGGCTAGTCCAGATGGGGATTAGCCCTTCTGGTGGCTGTGACATAAACAAACCGAGCAAACAGCACCGCTTCCACAAGTTGTGCTGCATAATCCGGGCTCATCCAATGATCTGCAGGCTACGCTACTGCTCACATAAGCAATGCAGCTGCAGTACAGCTCCACCACGGATCGCATCGATCGTATCTGAATTCCTACCCAACTGAAGCTAGAGGAACATCAACAATAATATTCATACATCTTGCAGCGCCGCCGTCAGCTGATCAAACCAGGCCAGCCAAGATGACGCCCTCACCCTCGCGTGTCGCCACTATCATGCTCGCCTGGCACTCGCTCGAGCTCGTCTCGTGTTCCACCCTCCAAACGCTGTGGGCAGGGTACGGCCACATCTGCGCCGTCTCCGCCCGCGCCACCACCCCCGAGGCCGCCGCCCATCTCGCCCAGCTCTGCGGGGTGCAGTCGAAAAGCACAGGGAACACCTACCCGCTCATCCTAAAGCTCATCTCCCCACCGAGCAAGAAAGCCGGCACCGAGGATGAGGGCCACCTGCGCAAGATGCTGAGCTACGAGGTCGAGCAGTGCTTCTACAGCGAGGTGGTGCCGCGGCTGGGCGACGAGATCTCCGTGGCCAAGTGTCTGGCCTCGACCCGCGACATGGCCGGTAAGCCTGGCGAGGACGAGCTCCGGGGGCTCATGGCCACCGTCATGGTGGATCTGCGGCCCCCGTATCCGGTGGCTGGGGGCAAGAGGAGTTCCCTGAGCAGTACGCAGGTGCGTGCGGCGCTGGACTGGTTGGCTGGGTTCCACGGTCGGTCGTGGGCGTTGTTGCCGGATAGCAGGGATGAATTGGTGCTGCCGCCGCTTGAGGAAGCGAGGAGGCGAAAGCAGAGCAGGAATGAAAAAGGTGGTAGCGGGTTGTGGCTGAATGGTGGGTATACGTACCTTGCTACCCGGCGGAAAGAGTACGCTTCCCTTGTCGAGGATACCGACTCGGAGTGGTCCGAGGCGCTGTGCAGCGCACCTGAAGGATTTTCCATGTCTGTGGCTGAGATGGTGGCGTTGGTGTTGACGTCCTCTGGGAGGCCGACAGAGTCTTATATCCATGGGGACGTGAAGTCGGAGAACCTGTTTACGTCGGACGGTGGGGAGCGGGTCGCGTTCTTTGACTTCCAGTACGTCGGGCTGGGTCTCGGGGTGTGCGACCTCGCCAAGTTGTTTACGTGCTCGGTCCCGCTTGACATGCTGGTCGAGGACGAGGATTATCTGCCCGAGCAGTTGCCGATGCAGGATGGGGAGAGAAGCCTGCTCGACGGGTATCGCGCGCGGCTCCTCCAGGGCCAGAAGTCGGACATGTATCCGTGGGAGACATTTCGACGACACTGGGAGACGGCACTTGTGGACTGGTGCAGATTCCAGGCCTCTTGGGGGTTCTGGGGAAATACAGAATGGCTGGAGGCTCGAGTAAGATCGATCCTCAGCGATCAGGGTTGGAGGGACTGGCTATATCAAGAAGTCAGCTCTCGGGGTGATTGATGGAGATGGGACTGGACCAGGACTCAGTGCAATGCTTTTCATTGTCCAATCTTACATTCCCGAGCCAAACTAGAGTTTCCACCCAGACCAGCATTCTGTGGGCATTCAACCAGCCTTGGCCGATAGAGGTGGGTTGGCTAGACTCCGGACACAAATGTGAATCACATAGCAAACATACATAATCAAAGAAGAAAGTTCAATCATGTCGAACATCGAGAGTAGAAGTTTTCAGTGGTATTGGGCGCCGAAGGAAAAACTCCTCAGGCATCATTACTCGCAGTTAGTGGTATGACCTGGGGTTCCCAGCCGAGTCAAGGTGGTACAGGGGGCCATGTGAGAAGTTGCACGGGCAACCAGATAGGAGGACTTGTGAGACCTTGGAACAAGGACCCTTCGTCTCCAAGGTGATTTAAACATCCAAATCAATTTTCCGACTGGGTAAGTCCGACGCCAAAGTGCCAAGCCACTCTGCTTGAGACCCAAGCACCGGGACGGCGTGTTCGGGAATAAATGTCTTGTACATAGTCCGAAAGAATTAGCAGGCCCATCCTAGGGCAAAACCGCTTCCTTTCAAGCTGATTGCATCTTCGGGCTAAACAATTTGCAAGCTGCCTTGGGCAAGCCGGGCCGCATCCAGAGCTAATGCTCTGTCTGCCAGGGTGTGCACTCTCAGCTCTCTTCAAAACACTTCTGCAGCCTTATTAGATGGAGCTTGAATGGCGTCGAGTCACACTCCTACAGACTGGGGTTCTCTCGATTGGAAGCTTGGTCGGCGACCAAGAAGTAACCCACATGTCTATAGTCCCCGATTGCCGTGCTCTTGTTAGTCTAGTCTATCATCAGGCTTCTCCTCACCCACGAATCCTGAACCCATGGCAATAAGCAATGTCTTTCATCATGAAAAGCAATATCGCAGCGGCAAACTGTGCTTAGAGGTGTAAATATTGACAATGCAAGACAATCTTGACTAATTTCTCGGTGAGTATGGCTTCTGCTAAAGAGATATCTCAAGATCGGAGAATAAATAGTCGCTTGCACGTTCTTTAAGAAGTATCAGATAGTAAGAGATATACCCTTTTCAGTTCATCACTGCTAGCCCTGATTTCGGAGACCACGTTTTGTGTGACTTACCATGGTGCCTTGGTTACCCTTTTTCCTTCGTGGTGCAACAGCCATCAGTGCTGCTTGTAACACTAGCGATGAGAACAGTAAGAATCAATTTGGCTCTTGTCCTGCTTCAATGTTTTCTTTCGCTTGATCTCCGACTGGCGTGTGGCTGACTTCAATCTTCCCCAAGGCCTATATCCATATGGTACCCTGCCTACCAAGTATCTTCCCCCTTTCATCAAGGACGAGGTATGATGAGTCTGACACCAGCGTCCTCAACACAAACGACTCACTGATTCAACTCAGGGGGTCACTCAATACCCTCCATGGCGAGACGTCTCCCCTTTAGGACCTCCCCCGGATACTGGAGTAACGCGGCATTATAACTTGACCGTCATGCGCGACATAACTGCACCAGACGGATACAGGAAGAGCGCCATGTTAATTAACGGCCAATTCCCGGGGCCAACGATCGAAGCCAATTGGGGTGACACAATCTCCGTGACAGTGAATAACATGATTACCACCGGAACAGAAGAAGGCCTGGCCTTGCACTGGCATGGAATTACGCAGAAAGGAACTCCTTGGGAGGATGGGGTACCTGGCGTCACGCAGTGTCCCATCGTGCCTGGGTCCAGTTTCACCTACACCTTCCAGGCTGATGAATATGGGACTGGGTGGTATCATTCGCACTACAGCGCCCAATTGACCGACGGCGTCTTTGGCCCAGTGATTATCCACGGTCCCAATCACGTCGACTACGACAACGACCTCGGGCCGATCATGATCTCAGAATACCACCATCACGACTACTGGTCGAACTTGTGGGAAATTTTCTCCCGACCACCAGTCATCCCGAATGTGGACAACAACCTTATCAATGGTCGCGGCATCTACAACTGCAGCGGCACGGACTGCAGCCCCGGCGCCAGTCTCTCTCGCTTCAGCTTCCAGAGCGGCAAAATCCACCGTCTCAGGTTGTTGAATACCGGATCCAACGCCAACCAGAAGATCAGCATCGACGGCCATACGATGACCGTGGTCGCGAACGACTTCATCCCGGTCAAGCCCTACAACACGGATGTCGTCACCCTCGGCGCCGGACAACGCACCGACGTCCTCGTCAAGGCCACCGGCCGCCCCCGCGATGCCTACTGGCTGCGAGCCTCCATTGACATGGACTGCCTCAACTCGACCGCCACATACCCCACCGTCACCGCAGCGATCTACTACGAAGACGCCGACCCAGCCACCTGGCCCAACACCACCAGCACAGCGGTGTGGCAAAGCAACAACTGCGCCGGGGACCCCCTCAACCAGACCGTCCCGTACCACCCCCTCCCCCCACCAGGCACCCCATCCACCACCGAAACCATCGAGATCAACCTCGCCCAGAACGCCACAGGTCACTACCTCTTCTACATGAACAACGCGACCTTCCGCGCCAACTACAACGCCCCGCTCCTCCTTCTGGGCCGGACGGGCAACTTCTCCGCCCCGTACTACGCCAACGCCAACGCCTACAACTCCGGCGCCAACGCCAGCGTGCGCCTGGTGTTCAGTAATATCTACCCGATGCACCACCCGCTCCACCTGCACGGCCACAACTTCTGGGTCCTGGCCGAGGGTCGCGGCACGTGGGACGGCGTCGTGGTGAATCCGGCGAATCCGCAGCGCCGGGACACGCAGATGATGCAGGCCGGCACCCCCGAGAATCCCGCGTTTGTCGTCCTGGAGTGGGTGCTGGATAACCCCGGCGTGTGGCCACTGCATTGTCATATGTCGTATCATGTTAGCATGGGGTTGTCGTTGAATATTATCGTATGTCTGTTTCTTTTTTGCGAATGCTGACGGGGTTCTCTGGTGCGGTGAGGGTAACTGCTGACTGATTGACTGTTCTAGGAACACCCGGAGAAGATCCAACAGCTCAAGATCCCTTCCTCGCTGGCGAAGACGTGTCATCAGTGGGCTGTTTTCAGCGGTCAGGAGTTTGTGAATGAGATCGATTCGGGGGTTTGAGGTTGTGTTGAATGTTTTGCAGGGGTTTACATGGTGTACGGAGATGTGATGTTGTTTGAGGGTGGGTTTCGGTTCTGTGGGATAGTGATAGACTTTGAGGAAGTATAATTTTTAGAGCAGACTTTTAGTGTCAGGGATTAGCCCGCACCTCATATTATCATAGTGAATCCCAGCATCAATTGTTGGACATCTGCGCGCACGCTGGATAGCTTCTTAGGATAGAACATGGATGCCCTCAACCCAACTGAAGGCTTACCCGGTAATGATCTGTAAGGAGGCTTTGGCATATCTTCCTAGTTGCTGAAACTCTGCTAGAAAGATGGAATTCCAAACCAACCCAGGCCGAAACAAAAGTTCCAGGTACCCCCGGTGTCCCGAAGAAGCAACACATATTTCTCTTTAAGACGAATATTCATCAGTACCACCGGAAGATTTGAGAAATGCCCGATTAGGTATGAAGTAGGATTTCAGTCTACCGCTTCCTTGGATACGTCAGGCGTGTTCCCATTCAGCGACGGCGCTGAAAGTGGCAAGTGCTTCCGGAGGGGCAGAGCGGAGTGGTCTATACCTAGTCCCCATCTTGGAATGTGATACCGAAGCTCTTCGCCGCTGAGTCCCTTGATTGCCATACTATAAATTAGATGGAATAGGGAATGATGAGTTACGCTTCTACATATAATAAGATAGCGAGATCCAAGACCGCTGCAACACCTCAACTCTTCTAGATTCTTGCTCCTCGTGATTGACTCCAGCGGAACCCTCGCACTATGGCCGCAGCCAGCTCAGTAGCAAACCTATTCGACGTGACGGGTATTGTCGCAGTAGTGACCGGCGGGGGAAGTGGTATGCGTGCAAATCTATAGGAATACAACTCGCTATTCATGCCAAGCTAACGGACGTTGAAGGGCTCGGCCTATACATGGCACGGGCACTAGCGACCAACGGCGCAAAGAAAGTCTACATCCTTGGACGAAGGAGACATGTTCTGGACCAAGCGGTGGCTGAAATCGTCAGTCTTGCAGACTCTTAAACCCCATACAAGCGTCGCTTCTCACTGCCATCAGGGCCAAGACAACGTCATTCCAATCCAGTGCGATGTCACCGACCAAGATGCCCTCAGATCTACGATCGTGTTCATTGAAAAGGAGATCGGATATATCGGCTTGCTTGTTGCCAACTCCGGCATCGCCGGGCCCTCGGGGAGCGTACCCCCTGGATCGAGCATTGCGCAAGTGCAAGAGACACTGCTCCGAATCCCCATGCAGGAGTTCACGGATACCTTCCACGTGAACTGCACGGCCGTGTTCTACACTGCCATTGCGTTTCTCGGCCTGCTCGATGCCGGGAACAGGACCCAGAACGACTACTCCCGCAAGAGCTGTCGGAGTCAGGTGATCGCCACCAGCAGTATCGGAAGCTTCAATCGCCGCATCACGGCGGGGTTCGCCTACGGAGCCAGCAAGGCCGCGATCACGATGCTGCTGAAGGTCCTGGCGACGTACCTGGTGCCGTATCGAATTCGAGCGAATGTGCTGTGTCCTGGATGTAAGCATGAGTCGAGAGTGAGAATAGCAATTTGGGGGGACAGTATGCTGACGATAGCGGCTAGTATTTCCGACTGATCTGACGACGGACTTGATTCATGGTAAGAGGCCCACGGAGGAAGGGGCGTTCCCGCTGGACCAGATTCCGGCGGAGCGCGCTGGTACCCCCGAGGATATCATGGGTCCGCTGCTGTATTTGGCTTCAAGGGCGGGGGCGTACTGCAATGGGAATTGTGTGCTTACTGATGGGGGAAGGTTGAGTGTTATGCCTGCTACCTATTAGCTGACGGCGTTGTAGATTGAGACTAATGACAATAAGTGTTCGATTTAGCATCCATGAAGAAGTTGATTTTGAGTCCTAGCTTTTTCAGTGCCCCTGTCCGTCTGATTAGTGTCCAGGTGGGCTGAGAGCTTGGGACAGAACAAAGTTGGAGACGAAAGCCCATCGAGCGTCGGTAGTGGGATAAGATGCTGGGAAGCTGTAGGTACGAGGACACATTCACATGTTTTGAAAACACTTGTGGTTATTTTTGGTGAAACACAAGAGGCTCGTGTGTCAGTATATGCAGCGCGTATCACAAAGGATAACAACAAATCGGTTACTGGCTTAAATGGTTCTATGCTACGTAATCTATGATACCCCTGCCAAAATCCATTGCTCAATGTCGCTTCGTATTGGTAGACCCCCTTTCAACTCACCACACTGGTGTCCAACCTGGTTCACCTAGCCACCTTTACCCAAAAGCTGTCTACAGCCACCGTCTCGATATCGAATTCAGGACCACGTGACTAGTGATATAATGAACTTCGGCGAGACATGATATTCGATATAACGATTCTCGGCACACGGAAAGTACCCTGCTGCAGAAAAAAACATTCTATAGCCACATCGCTTGGATCTTGATATTAGACTCTCCCCACCACGACGTCCGCGATTACGCTAAGCAAGACCTTGACATCGATAACAACACCATGAATGCCAACACTGCATCCCAACAAAGCCAGCATATGAGGCATACCCAGAGCAGCACGGACAAACAGAAAGCGCCACTAGTCACGGTCGAGGGGGCTCTGTATTGTGTGCGCACACTACAGCTCTTTAAAGAGCAGCCGGACGACAAGGATGACGCGGATGCCAGGTTTCTCCGGAAATTCCTTCGGCAGCTTCAGGAGAATGAACAGGTCTTACTTATGAGGATGGAGAAGGAGGTGGACAGAAAAGGGAAATGCCAGCTGAGATGCCATTTCTTCTAGGCTGTTTCCTCTTCTTCACTTCTATCGACGGCCATGAGCGGATATACTTCATGGCTTCGAGGTTAAGGTTATTTTGATGCCTATGGAGTCTCAAAGTGTCTAATCGGTCGTCTGGAAATAGTGATGCTCTGCTCTCCGAAACAAACAGTCTTACCGTCGCACGTCTCGATCGAGAGCAATAGAGATGGTTTAATATAAGAGAAAGTGGCTCGAAAGACAAGCTATCCGCCGTTATGCGTGGCTGATGCAAGGGTCTAGGACTGGCAATTTGAGCAGGAAATTGGAAGGTAAACAACGTACGGAGTATATTTTAAGGGGTTCGGGCGTAGAGGAGATGGGGAGGGAGGAAGAAACTTGGGGATAAGTTTGAGAATCTGGGGTCAACATGTGATCAGGCTAGAATTTGGATATTTGGCTGAGGCCTAATCGACCCCCATTACTCGTTACACGCCTTCATTGGGACTGTTCTCAGGTGATTTGGACGTGGTATGGCTGGAAATTCCGCCCACTGGACAAGACTCACCCAATGTTACCTGTCAGAATGTTAAGGGGTAAAGGAGCGACCGGGCCGAGCGGCACCGGTGGCGCTAAGTCCCAGAAGCGTTAGCGTGGTGTGTTTTTGATCAACATCCGAAGTTCTGGCCTGAAAGGCGTTACCCTTATCGGTCATCCCACATTCAACTTATCACACACACGGAACGAATTAGGAGTATTTCAAGTATTTCCACGGAAAACAATCTAGCTTAGCTTAGCTTTGGGTTGGGTTCCTTAGGTACCAGCCAAGCCAGAGCTAAGTGGCCAGTTCTGACTGTTCTAACTGTCTGACCGCCAACCTCAGTGCCGCCTCAACCTTTTCTCCTCATTTCTCTCCTCCGGATCTCCTTCTGTTTTCCCCCAGTCCCACTTCCTCCCTAATCTCCCTAATCCATCATCCCCCTCTCCTCCCCCCCCCCCCCCCCCCCCCCCCCTCCCCTCACCCCCCTCCCCCCCGCCCCCCCCCCCCCCCCCCCCCCAAATACCCTCACCATCATCCATCATGCGTGAAATCGTGAGTTGACCTGTTTATCTTAAGCTTATTGCATGAAACAAGACAGACTAACAGTTCCTTCCCACATTTAGGTTCACCTCCAAACCGGCCAGTGTGTATGTTTCACCCATTCTGGAACTGCCAGTCATCTACCCAGTACTCACAAACTCCCTCTCTACAGGGTAACCAAATCGGTTCTGCCTTCTGGTAAGCCCCGGCCTTTACCACCTCTCCATCCCCCCGTCATGGCTAACACCTACCAGGCAGACCATCTCCGGCGAACATGGCCTCGACGGCGACGGAGTGTCAGTGACCCAGCTGGCCCTCGACTCCTTCCCCCTCTGACATCCATCCTAGATACAATGGCTCCTCCGACCTCCAGCTGGAACGCATGAACGTCTACTTCAACGAAGCCGGCAACAACAAGTACGTGCCCCGCGCGGTGCTGGTTGATCTGGAGCCCGGGACGATGGACGCTCTGCGCTCCGGCCCCATGGGCGGCCTCTTCCGCCCCGACAACTACGTGTTCGGCCAGTCCGGTGCGGGCAACAACTGGGCCAAGGGTCACTACACCGAGGGTGCGGAGCTGGTCGACCAGGTGGTGGACGTGGTGCGCCGCGAGGCCGAGAACTGCGACTGCCTGCAAGGTTTCCAGATCACCCACTCGCTGGGTGGTGGTACGGGTTCCGGTATGGGTACCCTCCTGATCTCCAAGATCCGCGAGGAGTTCCCCGACCGCATGATGGCCACCTTCTCGGTGATGCCCTCGCCCAAGGTGTCGGACACGGTGGTCGAGCCCTACAACGCGACCCTGTCGGTGCACCAGCTGGTCGAGCACGCCGACGAGACCTTCTGTCTGGACAACGACGCCCTGTACGACATCTGCCAGCGCACGCTGAAGCTGTCCTCCCCCTCGTACGGCGACCTCAACCACCTCGTGTCGGCCGTCATGTCCGGTATCACCGTCAGCCTGCGCTTCCCCGGCCAGCTGAACTCGGATCTCCGCAAGTTGGCCGTCAACATGATCCCCTTCCCGCGTCTGCACTTCTTCATGGTCGGCTTCGCGCCCCTGACCAGCCGTGGCGCCCACTCCTTCCGCGCCGTGACCGTCCCCGAGCTCACCCAGCAGATGTTCGACCCCCGCAACATGATGACCAACGCCAACTTCCAGAACGGTCGCTTCCTGACCTGTTCGACTTTGTTGTATGTCTTCCCCCGCTTCATCATTCCTTTTACCCCCAAGCCTCCCCAAACCCCCAAGGCCCCCCATTACTCCTCGACCAGCCAACAATGCTAACCCCCACCCCCCCCAAACAGCCGCGGTAAGGTTTCCATGAAGGAAGTGGAGGACCAAGTCCGCAACGTGCAGAACAAGAACTCGACCTACTTCGTCGAGTGGATCCCCAACAACGTGCAGACGGCGCTGTGCTCGGTGCCGCCCAAGAACCTCAAGATGGCGGCCACCTTTGTGGGTAACTCGACCTCCGTGCAGGAGCTGTTCCACCGCGTCGCCACCCAGTTCACCGCCATGTTCCGCCGCAAGGCCTTCTTGCACTGGTACACCGGCGAGGGCATGGACGAGATGGAGTTCACCGAGGCCGAGAGCAACATGAACGACCTGATGTCCGAGTACCAGCAGTACCAGGATGCGTCCATCTCCGACGGCGAGGGCGTCGAGCACTACGAGGGTGAGGGCGATGAGATCTATGAGGAGGAGGCCTAAATCCTTGCTCCGGGCTCGGCGAACTAGCTTGTTAAGGGGGTCGTGTTAAGGGGATGAAAATCTGTTCTCGTCTTATATGTGTGCTTCGATTGACTGGCGCTTCGTGAATTGGTCGGGGCATTTATTTACGGACATAGTAATTTTATTGAATTGGCGGGACTTGATTTGGTGCCTTCTTGGTTGCGTAGTGTGGTTTTCTGCTGCGGAGATTGTAGAAGTGATGGCTTACTAGGGATAGCTGCATGGGGTCGTTGGCACGGTGTAGCATGTGCAGCAGGTTGGTTCGTGGCTTGGCTGGAGGTATACGAGGGTGAACCTGCGCGTGCTGAACGATGAAGATCCAGACGTCATGCTGTTGGATGAGATGGATAGTGATTCTGAGGTAGATTGAGGAATGGTAGGATCTTCTATTGCATTGGTTCAAGACTGTACAGCTAGTGAGTTGTATGAATAAGAGCACCTTCTGTCGGTATAGCTCCGTGGTATACACCCTCCTGCACTCCCTCCTCTTTCCCCTCCCTCACTCGCATCGAAAATGCAGTATAACTCTCATCCAAAACCCCATCGCAACACCAAACTACCACGAACTACGTACAGCCACCACACTCCTTCCCATCCCCTCCCTCATCCACCCCCACCTCCAAGCGACAAAAACAAGACGCCCGCACCGGCACATCCGCCCCGGCCACAGCCGCGCGCATCCTCCCCTCCACCCCCCTCGCCTCCTCTGCCCTCCCTAGCCGTACAAAACACTCATGCACCCCATGCAACGCCCACACATTCCCGGGATGCCTTAACGCCCGCGGCAATGCATCCGTCATCCCCAGATCCGCCTCGTACACCGCCAGCGCCTCCTCCACGCGCCCTTGCTCCATCAGCAGCGCCCCGTACGCGTGGCGCGTCGGCTGCATCCAGCCCCACGGTTCATCGTACGGGAGGTTATCCTCGAGCACGATGGCGGTGCGGAGGGCCGTGAAGGCCGCTTCGAAGTCGCCCTCGCGGTAGGCCAGCTCACCGTCCAGCATGGCGGCGGCGATGGCGAGAATGTCGGTGCATTTGTTGTTGAAGAGGGCGCGCGACGGCTGGACGCGGGATACGGCGGCGTGGAAGCGCGTGCGCTCCGCGCGGGAGGCATTGGTGTCCCCCCTTACGGCGTGGGCGATGCCCTTTGCGTAGTGCGTTATCGCTGTTGTCATGGTGTACAGGGTTGGATTGGGCGGGGGGGCCAGGGCGAGGATGTCGGCCCATTTGCCGAAGCGGATGAGCACGTGGACCCGCACGGAGAGGAAGGCTTCGAGCCAGTCGGCCATCGGGGGGGATTGGATCTGGAGGAGGGATTCTGGGATTGAGGCCTCGAGTTGGGACGCCGTGGTGAGGGCGATTGCGGACTGGCCCGCAAACATGGCGGCGTAGATGCGGAAGTGGTAGTTGTGTGAGCGGTAGAGGGTGTAGAAGTTCACGGCGCCCGAGTGTTGGTGGTACCGCTCGTCGGCGGCGATGGCGGCGCTGTTCCAGATGATGGCGCGGGTGTAGTGGCCGCAGAGGAGGTCCAGGTGCGTGGGCATGTGGTGCAGGTGCCCGCCGTCGGGGACCAGGCCACGCAGGTGGTCGGCGATGGGGAGGGCGGATTCGGGCTCGGGGGACATCTCCATCAGGTGGATGTAGAGGTGGAGGAGCCCCGGGTGTTGCAGGGCAGTGGGAAGGGCTAATGCGCGGTCGAGAAGGGCTTTGATCTGGAGCGTGGGTGCCCCCTCGGTGGGTGCCCCGGTTCGCAGGTCCCAGAGGTCCCATGGGTGCAAGTTCATGAGCGCGTCCGCGTAGGCGGTGATGACGTCCAGATCATCGGGGAATTCGCGGTATACTGTCTCCATGGCCTGGGCGAAATCCTCGTTCCATGCAGAAAATGGCTTGGTGGGGGTTTCTTCAGGGTATCGTGACTGGATTGCCTTGATAAGGGCGGCTTCGACGGTTGATGCGTTGGGAGAGTGGGATTCGGCTGTCTTCGCGGCGGCGTGTCCGCGTCGGATGACGGTGGCTAGTTCTACCTCGTCGAAGTAGCTCCAGGGCTTGTTGTAGTTGGCGCCGATGGCATAGGCCAAGCCCCAGTAGGCCATGGCGCAGGTCTCGTCGGAGGCAATGGCTCTCTCGAAGCATCGAGCGGATTCTTCATGGTTGAAGGCGTACATCCAGATGAGACCGCGGTTGAACCATTTTTGGCTGGTCGAGGAGGTAGTGGTGACGGGGCGGTGGTAGGTCCCGAGGTTGAAGTATTCTTCTTGTGACATGGTGATTACGGACTGGATTGAGCTGATCGTGTGTATGTTCTGCTATCAATCTGTTGTTTTCAGCCACGATGGCTACGGGGACAATATGGTGGGGTCAGGTCTTGGCGTGGCGTGATCAATGGTTTGGTTCAGAGGTATCGTTTCAAGCTGCATCACTCTCGACTGCTACTGGAAGGAGAATAGCAGATGATAAATGCTATGCCAGGCAGCTCAGAGGGCAGTGAAGAGTGTTGACCCGGTTGGAAGCGGACGAAGGCATCCCCGGTCACTTCCAGTTCTCCAACAGGCTTCTATTTTGGGTTAGTCCACGCGGGGTTGGGGTGTTTGCGTTTGCTATCAACGATAAGATAAACACGCTAGTCGACAGGCAACGAGCATGCTGTACATAGACAACAACAGTACCAACTACACCCAGTGGATACTAGTCTTGGCTGGGATAGAACTCATTCCCTCGCAGGATGTGCCTATCGAGTTGTTCCTTCCTGCAAGGCCACGTATCAGCTGAGTCACTATGCACCTTCTAGATCAGGTTCACCAGATCATCCCCGCAGTCTTATCGTCGAAGTTGATATGCAGTGCAACGGCGTTTGAGCATCCTCCCATTTGTTGTTTTCACCGAGCCCCTTGGCCACTGAAAGGCTGCAGCTTCTTTAATATACACTCCTTAATCCCGACCCTGTCCTCAACTGCGGTCACAACCACTCGTTCAGCTCTACACTCTACACTGATAATAGACACTACGCGGACACACATATACAAAGCTCAACAAAACAATTGTATAGACCGCACGCAATCATGATCAGCGTGCAAGCTCGAAGTTCCCTCACCAAATTTCGTCATCCACTAACCTCTCTACGCTCTCAGTCTTCCATTGCTACCCCCTCCTCGATTCTCTACGCAAAGATCAACTCTCCTCCGTCCAAAGTCATCTCCAGCCGCGGCCACTACCTCATCACCGAAGATGGCCGGGAGATCTTTGACGCAACAGGCGGTGCAGCCGTCGCCGCCCTTGGCCACAACCACCCGACCATCAAGAACGCCATCACCCAGCAACTAAACGAAGTGGCATACTGCTATTCCCCCTTCTTCACGACTCCGGCTGCCGAGCGCATCGCAACCTTCCTCACCGAGTCCACGAATGGAGAGATGACCAAGACCTTCATCGTTAGCTCCGGTAGACTTGCCCTGCATACTTTGCCAACTAAGCTAAGGTGAGACAATACAGGTACGGAAGCCATCGAAGCGTCCCTCAAAATCGCACGGCAGTACCATGTCGAACGTGGGCAGCCCCAGCGGACCCGGTTCATTGCGCGGAGGCAGTCCTACCACGGCAACACTCTGGGGGCGCTCGCGACGGGGTACCATAAAGCCCGGAGAGCGGTGTATGAGGACATCTTGGCCAAGAATGTCTCGCATGTGTCGCCGTGCTATCCGTATCGGGGCAAGAGACCCGGGGAGAGTGATGAGAGCTATGTTCAGCGGTTGGCGGATGAGTTGGAAAGGGGGTTTCAGGCCGTCGGGCCGGACACAGTCTGCGCCTTCCTAGCGGAGACGATCACCGGAGCTGTTAAGTGATTTTTTGACTAGACCAGGAACTACATTGCTGACCGATGCAACAGACTCTCGGTTGCGCCCCCCCTGTGCCGGGTTACTTCCCAGCGATGAAGGCAGTATGTGACCGCCACGGTGCCCTGCTGATCATGGACGAGGTCATGTCGGGCATGGGACGCTCGGGGACTCTGCATGCATGGGAGCAGGAGGGTGTCGTTCCGGATCTGCAGACCGTGGCCAAAGGTCTGGGGGCTGGGTACGCGCCTATCGGGGCTCTGCTGGTGGGCAAGAAGGTGGTGGACGCGCTGACCCAGGGTACTGGCGGGTTTGTGCACAGCCAGACGTATCAAGGACATCCTGTCGCTTGTGCTGCTGCGTATGCTGTGCAGACCTTGATTCAAGAACAGAATCTGCTGGAGAATGTCAGAGTTCAGGGCGACTACTTGGGGAGACTTCTAACGGAGCGTATTGGAGGTCATCCGAATGTGGGGGATGTCCGCGGTCGGGGACTGTTTTGGGGGGTGAGTTGCTTTCCTACCATGGGTCGTCAAAGCTGAATCTTGCTAATAAGACGTAGATCGAGTTTGTGATGGACAAGGAGACAAAAACACCCTTCCCCGTCGGTCATCAGGTTGCGCAGACAGTGCATTTGGCGGGCTTGCAGGATGAGCATTGCATCTCCCTCCTGCCCAGCAGCGGCAATGTTGACGGGACTCGGGGTGATGTTGTTCTGATTGCTCCTGCATATAACCTCACCGCCCCCGAGGTAGAGGATCTAGTGGATAGGGTGGAGAAGGTCATCGAGTCGGTATTTGATCAGCCTTGACTTCACTCGTGCAAGTGCCGACAAGGTTAGCTGGTGTTGTGTCTGCAGTCCTGTACCCAACCTATCGTAATCACATTGTTAACCGACTCGCTTATCCACTCGAAATTAGACCCCTGAGATAGCCAACCCGTAAGACTTCCTTGACATAGCTTGCAACATGCTCAAGTGTATAGACTTTGTTCGGTGGCGAACCCATCTGCCGGCTGCAGGACAGCGACCTGAAATTCTTCTCACCGTATAACACTTCCACCATCCACCTTCAATCTTCACCTCAATATCAGCCTCAGCGGGCGTGGCTCTTGTAGGACGATTGCTACTTTTCTCAAGGCCGTGGTGGAATGCGAGAGGCATGGTGCACGTTTGCCGACCCCGCTAACAGAGAGGTATCGTATCACTCAACCACAAGATCGAGAGAGTTGCACAAAACAACCGGGACCTTGCTATTCGCGTTCTGAGCTATCTGAGAGCACCGGGTGATACGCTGGTCGCGGAGGTGCGCGCACCTGACACTGTAAGCCCTAATGTGTTGAATCGAGGATAGGCATTCCCCTCTGATGTTTCTCTCATCATCCCATGGTAGACACGGGGGGAAAGACTAAAGTGAGTTGTAGTCATAGTCCAGAAGAAGTTCTTTCACCCAAAATCAGACCTCATCAGACAATCAGGGGCCAGGTCCGTAGGTTGGCGCTCTACATAACTGCCATCGGTATCGAAGCTGGCAGCCTTCCGACTTCCGACTGGGGCGCGTTCCATACCAATCATTCCCGACAATCCGAGATGAAAGTGTCGGACCCCACTTGGTGCCAACACAGCCACACGGCAACATGCTCAATCTCCTCGGGGGTTTAGGGAAGGGTTCGTGGCCAATGGGACTCAACTGCCGAAGAATCGAAATGAATCTGGGGATTGGGGGGATGTGCAGGCGCCGTCGCCAAGAGTCGGTCGCGTTCAGGTTCGTATCTGAGTGTCGGATATATTGATATTGTATCACCCAACCGGGCATAGTATACAACCTACCACTATTCCGTAGTCCACTACGATGTGGAATGTCCTGGGTTTTGGTTGCTGGTTTTTTCCCATGGGCAAAATCGGTTGCTCCTCGGCTAGATAGTCCAAAGCGCGCACTGTACCCTTGTTAAAGCCGACCTTTTCGCACTAAATTCCGAAGTGATTACGTAGAACTTAGAAGTGCCAGTTGAGGGTTTTGCAGGAGAAGTTCGACTCCGGTGGGGACAGTGGCTCGAGCTTGGGTGTTCTGGGTTCCTGGGGAGTGTGATTGTGATGGTGGATCGGGAGAAGCTATTGTGGTAGTGGTGTCGACTGACTCGTGGGCTCCATGGACTGTTCCTGGCCGGTTCTTGGAGGATGACGCGGCGGAATCTTGGCTCCACCGGGCATTTCCGCGACCCCTGCAGAAGGTGTAATCTAATAAACCCCAAGCGAACATCAAGTTGAAACCACACCAGGGGTTTTGCAGCAGCGAGGACTTCGTCTCGAGCTCGGCTAATGCCGACCGTACCAATGAACATTGTGCCCTGACTGGGTCCCCATCCATCCATCCCCCCTCCATCAGCGCCCGTGCATACACCATGTACCTAGAGGTCCCCATACAACCTCATCCCACACTCACTTCCTCCCCTGCCAAGTGCCAACCATAGCTTCAGCAACTTGGCTAACGCTTATTGTCGAGTTTCTCCATCTCACCCCTTGGCACGGAGAATCCTGAAACCACCAGTCCGAGTCTTCAACACCACCAGCGCTAAGCTATTCCGTATTTCCCGGCTGTCATGCTGCTCACGATGATACTTAAGATGCGCGGTGGACGACACCTCCTCTGCTGGCATTACCAACCCAGTCCTTCTTTACTCTCGTTCTGTTAACTTGTACTTTCACTCTTTCACTCTCTCACTCTTTCAGTCGTTCTTTTCTTCTTTGACCATGCAGCAGCGCAGTGCGCTCCTTTTGGCCCTGGCGGCGCCTCTGGCGCTGGCCTGTGAGAGCCCCGAAAACCATGCTTGTGCCTCCATCTACTCTGTTTCCTCCGTGGCTGCAGCCGGTTTCTGCGCCACCTTCACCGCCAGCGCGGTGAGCGAGACGACCGGCGTGCCGGACGCCTTCCTGTCGGCCTGTGACTACAAGATAAAGCACCTGTCCAGCGCCTGCAGCTGTCTGGGCCCTGTCACCGGTGCTGCCGCGGCCGCCACCAGTGTGGTAGGAGTCATCTCCGTATGTCGTGACGGCATCAGCTAACCCCCAGCAGAGCACCACAGCCCCCGTCGTCGTCGCCACCTCCACGACCGCCGCCGCCGCCTCCACCTTCCAGACCTCCTCGAAGGTGGCCTCGACCAGCCAAGCAGCATCCACGACGCTGGCCCCCGTCACCACCGAGGTCGCCATTGCGGCGAGCTCGGCCGTCGGCAACGGCGGCACGACCTGCACGGTGACCGAGTACGCGTCGATCTCGTCGGCGGTGGCCTCGTGCTCCAACATCCTGCTGTCGGGCGTCAGCGCCCCGGCGTCCAGCACGATCGACCTGACCGGGCTGCAGACGGGCGCGGCCGTGATCTTCGCCGGTGAAACCGTACGCTGCCCTCCCCGTTGACCATCAACCTCAACCTGACTAACCCCCTCCCAGACCTTCGGCGACACCTACGACAGCGACTTTGACCCGATCGTGATCTCCGGCACGGACCTGACCATCACAGGGGCGGAGGGCCACGTCATCGACGGTAACGGCCAAGCCTACTGGGACGGCGAGGGCTCCAACGGCGGACAAGACAAGTATGCCTGCCTGCCCCCTCACCCCTCCTTAACCAAAAGCTAAAAGCTAACCCCCAAAAGACCGGACCACTTCATCGTCCTCAAGAAAATCTACAACAGCACGATCAGCAACCTGTACATCCAGAACTGGCCCGTGCACTGCTTCGACATCGAATCCAGCGAAGGCCTCACCCTCACCGGCATCACCCTCAACAACACCGCCGGCGACAGCCCCAACAGCCTGAGCGGCGACGACCCCGCCGCCCACAACAGCGACGGCTTCGACATCAAATCCTCGACCGATCTGACCCTGACCAACAGCTGGGTGCACAACCAAGACGACTGCGTCGCCATCACCTCGGGCACCAACATCCTCGTCGACAACATGTACTGCGCAGGCGGCCACGGACTAAGCATCGGCTCCATCGGCGGCAAGTCCGACAACACGGTCGACGGGGTGACGTTCAGCAACTCGCAGGTCGTGGACTCGGAGAACGGGTGCCGCATTAAGTCCAACTCCGGGAAGACCGGGGAGGTGTACAACATCCGCTACGAGAATATTACGCTCTCCGGCATCACGGATTACGGGATCGATGTCCAGCAGGATTATCTCAATGGTGGCCCCACTGGGGAGCCGACGAATGGGGTCTTGATTGAGAATGTCACGTTTGTGGATGTCACGGGCACCATGAGTGATGGCAAGGATTATTATGTTCTTTGTGGGGATGGGAGCTGTGAGAACTTCACGTTTGAGGGCGTGAGTATTACCGGGGGCAGTGGAGATAGTTGTAATTATCCGGATAGTGGGTGTCCTTAGGTAGACTAGGGGTTGAAAGAGGGGGGAGGTGGTGGTGGTGGTGATGGGGGAATAGGTGGTCAGAGGTGGCGTGGTTTGTAACTATACTATACTATACTATATCAATAAAGAGCTGTGGATCGGCATTTGGTTGATGTGTAGATGGGGGGAGAGTATGGCTGTAGGGGTTTGCTGCGTTAAGCTGCTGTCTACTGCCCTAAGGTTAGCTGTGCTGGACAGCCACATCCGTATACTGCAGTGTCAGTGTACAGGCCCAAAGTGAACATCTACGTACGCACATCAATGCATTGAACTATAAGCAAAGACAACCACCCCACCTATTTATCGGATGATTTCCGTAGACCAGTCGCCTGGTCCACCTCGTACATGTCTATTCTGTATCACATTAGTGCAACCGCAAACACCCTAAATCATTAGCATGCAACCACACTCACTTCCCCAAACAACATGCACTCGCACAAATACATGGCATAAACTCATAATGCATCACAGCAACCCGTCCACACATGCTAGTCGTCCCCAATACTAGAAAAATGGCATAAAGCAATACATGCAACCACCGTAATGCCCAATGTTGGCCACCACACCGAATGCACAACCAAATGCACCACAGAAAGCAAAGCTAAGAACCTCCAACCCACACTGACACCGTCGCAGACGTCGTATAAATCATGAATCCAAAGCCCAGCACTACCATCGCGATGTCGCCGCGCTTGGCCCACGACGACTGCGCCACCCCCTTGTAGTGCAGATACGCCGGGTAGATGTACACCAGCGGCACGCAGGCGAACGAGCCGATCAACGAAACAAACTTATCCAGGTCCCCGGCGCCCACGGCGGACAAGACTACGCAGCCCAGCACCGCCACCGTCCGGAACACGTTCTTTTTCCACTTGATCATCGGGTCCCGCTTGCCCGATCCCTGCCCGAACAGCTTGCCCTCGAGGATACGCACGGCCGGGAACAGCTGGATCGGCGTGCTGATCAGGATGGCCAGCGAGTAGATCAGCTGCAGGGCGTTGACGAACCGGTCGCCCTGCGGGAAGTTGCTGATGATCTCCGTCTTGGTATCCGCGCCGAAGGTCGCGTACGAGAGCGCCCCGACCGCCGTGAAGAGAACGGTGATGATCCCCATCACGATGTAGAGGAGCCGGTCGAAGTGCTCCGGGTGTTTCATGGACGACTGGATCGGCAGGATCAGCCCGATGCCCTCGAAGGTGAAGATGCACGACCCGATGGTCAGCGTGAACGACTGCCGGTTGAACAGCTCCACCATCGACGCCAGCCCGCGCGAGGCCAGGCTCGCGATGTCGTAGCAGTAGATGTAGCTGAGTCCCATCAGGATGAACACGTCCGCCAGTAGCGCCACGGGCCCCAGTTTGGAGATGTTCCGGATCAACGCCATCGGGACCAGCACCACCAGCTGCAGCCCGATCAAAGCCCCCGTGGTCAGCGCCTCGGGCGGCGCGGAGCTCACCGCCGTCATGAACGAGTGCACATTCTCCGCTGTGAAGATGATACACGCGCACACAAACCCAAACTGCGAGATGGCGATCGACGACAGAATCAGCGACCGCGCGCGTGGGCCGGCAATCTGCTCTCCAATGTCACCGTAACCTCCCCCGTACCGTCTCCGACACTCCAGCAACAGATGGAAGCACAGGGTACTGATCAGCGATACCGTGACGAGCGTGATGGACGAGAACAGGATTCCTCCGTTGCGGAAGGCCTTGGGGAGGAAGATGATGCCCGTACCCACGAAGGCCTTGAGTAGCGTGAAGAAGGTCTTCACGTTGGACGCATCCCCCGGCCGACTGACGCGGGCGCTCTTCCTGCGCCGCAGCAGCGGGCTCCGCTCATGGGCCTCCCGCTCTTCTTCCTCCGCGATCGCCGATTCCTCTTCGTCTGTATCGACCAAGTCCTCGCCCGCGAAATTGCCGTAGTTGTCCAAGAAATCGAGGAAGGAGGCCGTCACGCCGCGTCCGTTGAGGCGACCGTATTTGTTCTGCAGGAAGTGACGTCGGAAACTGCCCGGCTCGAGTGCAGCGACGCTCTCCTCGACGGCGTCGTCATTCTGGCGGGGGAGGTGGGAGAAGGTCAGGGCTCGTTTGTCGAGGCGGGCCTGCTTGGAGCGGGCGTCGATGCGATACAGGTCGCGGTGGATATCTCCGCCTTGAAGTCTCAGTGAAGACTGAGGCTCGGGCCCGGACTCGCCGGAGTTGTGCTCGTCGGGGGCATCGGGAGGGGCGAGTTCCTCCTGTAACGAAGCGGTGAACTGTGGGTCGAGGTGTTGGGACAGGATGTTCGCCTCTCTGGGATCAGGGTCGACGGTATCCCGAAAGGATGAGCTCGTGAAGTCTGCCATTGTTAGTGGATTGGGAAGGTAGTGTAAGGAGCAAGCATTGTTGGATGAAGAGAGAGTCCAAAGGAGTCAGAGACGAAGGGGTGCAGCAGCAGCAGGCCCATCATGTAATGGTGATGACGCTGTTGATGGGGCCCATTGCGAACTGAGGGAAGAATAGCCACGGGATGCCCTTTGAGGGGTTTGATTGGCCAGGGACTCCTCCAGTCGATGCTGCACGTGACCTTAAAGTTCTCCGGTGGCGGCTGACTCAGCTGACGCCTGCCGGATCAGGCTTCCTTCCCGTCTCTTTGTTTCGGTGGGTTTCCCTGCATGAAGCCACCATCCATCGTAGGTACAACCACCGTATCACCATGTAGAGTTTATACAAATCTCTTCCTCCCTGCAAACAATATTCGATCAAATAGGCACAAATACTTAGATAGGGACTTGGTCAGTGTATGGCCAAAAGCCAGCTGCAGTCACATGGTATGCCTCTTGCGTCTAATCAATAAAACGAATACCTCAATATGAGGAAAAAAAGAAGCTGTCTTCTCAACTATTTCATATTGTGAGGTTACAGTATGTCATGTTAACCACTTAGTCAATACATGAGGAGAGTGTAAAGAGAGATAGATTCCAGCTATCTAAGTATCTATCTAAACTGCCGGTCCAAGGCGGTAAGCCGCCTAGTTAATAAAAGACTGAGTTTCTATATATTCCCTCAGCTTGCTGTAAGATCTAAATATTTTAAAGCTATTTAAACTATATAAAAGTATTATAATAGAAAAAACAGACTATTTTATTAATGTAAAAATAATAAATAGTTGTGTAAAATAGAATTAATAACTACTACTAGTAGAATAGGTATAATAAATATAATTAGTTCTATATATATGTTATACAATACTGCTACGGCAACCCGCCCCTACCACTATGGCAGCCCGCTTCTGGGTCGATACGGATTTGTCGGGTCTTCAATCCGAATGCCTATATCATAATGTTGCTTACCTCTTTCTTTTATGTATATATTGTTCTAAAATCCTTTAGAGAAGGAGATTCCTCAAGGATTAGTCTTGAAATCAAGAGAAGACTGCTTTGTACTATCTTACTTGTCTTGATATAATTTTTAAGTACTAAGAGTTCTTTTTTTAAAAAAAATAAATAGATCTAAATAAAATAATTTGTTTTTAAAAAAATTAATAGTATAATTTTTATTATAATATTTCAAAAGAATTTTAGAATAATTAGAAAAAAAATATTAGTAAATTTAATCAGTTCTAGTAGAATAAAATTAATTTAATAAAATTCTAATTTTTTATTATTATCTAGAAGCTACAGTTTTTCTAAAACTTTAATAATAATATAAATATAAATAAAATTTCAGCAAGTCTTAGTAAATTTTTAAGAATTTAATTTTTAGATTTAATTAAATTTAACTTATTATTATTTACTTTAGAGAGACAAATAAATTTTATAATTAAATAAAATAATTATGAAAAATAATATTAGAATATTTTAAATAATAATAATATATATTCTTATAAAATATCATTATATTTTTTTAAATTAATAATATTTAAAGAAATATTCTATATTCTATAGCTAATAATAAAAATATAATTAATAGCTTTAAATTAAAATAAAAATTTTAAATAATTTTAAAAAGAAGTATTACTATATAAACTTAATATTAATTAGAACATAAATTATACAGTTATTAATATCTGTATAGATTTTTCTAATATAAAAAATTTATATTAATATTAATATTTTATTAGCTGTTTTCACTTTATAATATAAAGCTGAGATAGAAAAGTTAGTCTTAGTCTATTTTATTTTTTTATATTATTTTTTTTAAACTTATAATTCTTAAATTTAAGCTGATTCTTTTTTAAAAAAATATTAATTAGCAAAATACTTAGTACTGTTATATAAAAAATATTATAAAATTTTTCTAACTAAATTAAAATAATCAGTTTTAGAATTAAAAGATTGAGTATTTTCATAAAATTATATTTATTTTTATAATATCTTAGATCTATCAGATTCTTATTTATATTTTTACTATTATATATATAGATTTCAATAATAAATAATAAAAAATACTATTTTATCTTATTCTTTTAGTAGTTAGTATATATATTTTTAATATAGCAGCTGAAATCGGAAAATAATTTTATAAAAAAAACATAATTATATTTTTTATTAATAACTTTAAAAAAATATTATTTTAAAGTATTAAAATAGATATAGAATTTACAGAAATCTTAATTACTTTATTATTAAGTTT
>WOUI01000141.1:0-85215 GCA_012184565.1 Aspergillus floridensis
AGCAAAGTATCCACCCGCTAAACCTCCCCGAACCGCGGATGCGATTTCATCAAGCCCCTTCCCCGTCTCTCTTGCCCCCCCCCCCCCCCCTCCCCGCCCTCCTTCTCTCTCTCTATCTCCATCGAAACATAGAATGGGGTCTGAGGTACATACATTATTCGGTTCGTGATTTAGAAAGTGCCGCACTACAACAACTATATAACCCGTCGCGAGAGGACCATTTCAGCAAGTGCATTCAACTGATATCTCTGGCCAGCAAGCTATAACAAACTAACCATACTGTGGTGCTACTGGAAATATTTCAAGCACCTTCATCCGATTTAGTTTCAGCAACTGTAGACCTTATAGAAGATCCGCACAGATCACAACATCATCCGTGGCGTTTCTCATCGACGGATATTGATCAATGGTATACCTCCATCTTAGGAAACGTTGCTCGAACTATATCTACTCTTTAGTTTTAATACAAGTTTGACTGGGGTAAAAAAACGTGTGAACAAGATACAAACACCAGTTCGGGCGCACCACAGTCGGGCAATCTCATCCAGCTAAACCTCAACCCCATCTCCTACATAGTTTTATCGCAAGGTTGAATGATGTTCTTTAGCTCAAGTCCATTTTGTTTGACTATCGAGAGATACGCGAGCTCACCTCTTCTCTCTGGCCAGTCCGAGCAAGGACAGAACAAGGACAGAAAGGCACGTCTTTCAGAGATGCAACAGACAAAAGATGTAATTAATTAAAGATTGGTAAAAAGAAAGGAAAAAAATTTCAAGGTTTCGGCAGAGAGAGCTCTGTACTCCCAGCTAAACATGGACCAGGCATGACTTGTTCCAGTAGCCCGGAAATCGTCGTCTGTCATCCAAATTTAAGTTCGATCATACCACCACATTCCCTCCATAGTTCCTATCCCAAGGAGCCGTGGGTCGCCTAAGCTCTTGATCATCTCAAGATCGAGTGATCCGTTTGATTGGATCCTTTTCGGCTCTAGAAATGGAGTACTCCTTCATTTGTCTTGACCTTCGAGTCTTTGAGAACCTTGCACTGCTTCTCATCCTAGGGTATTGGTTAGCAAGATTACACACTGTAAAGAAGAACTAATCCGTGATTACCTCATAACGAGCAAAGTCTGGATCGGTGTCAGGGACACAGCAGGCGATATAGTTCACGCATGTAATTTGCGCGCTACCTACACTGACTGTTAGTAACGCAGAGATTACAAGCCCCGTTGCCATTCGAGGGTTTCTTGCCTATGAGGGGAGAACACCCAGAGAGGATACTGATTGGGATTAGGTCTGCTGCAGTGCCGATGACTTGAGTCAGAATACTGATCCCTCCGTTAGTATCCGCTTGCTGTGAAATCTCCGAGGTCGCTTCGGCGCTGCTTCTGAAGTTGGAGCAGCAGGATAGCTCAAGATTGGCACACTGCTGCGTATAATCGTCGGTTGTTCCTTGGTGCCCGGATTCCATGGGTATACCAGTAGCGAGCAGCGCAGAAGCAAGGGCAAAAGGGAGTAAAAAGGAGATCATGATTTTTAACCGGATTGAATGAGAGTGAAGCGAGGTTGCTAGAATGAAGAAATCAAATGTTCTTGTTGTGTATTACTTGGACTTAGAGAGTAGAAGCGCAGGCTTCTTATATAGACTCAGAGGTTAGAGATACCCTTGAAATGTACAATACATGGCTGTCAATCAAAAGCTTTGTTGTCTCCGCCTACATGCTCGGGCGTTATGGCATGTCGTGGCTTGAATTTTAAACTTCCAAACAGACATTTTGATCATACATTAACAGCATTCCACATCCCTAAACATCTATTATTGTGTCGAGTTTGTACAGAATGCAGTTAGTGTATAATGCCAGATGAGTTCAACAAAGAAATAAGATTCCAGGTAGACATTTTTATAGGATGCCGCCACCGAGCTAGATTGGGTAATTTGGGACGTTGGTGATACTGTATGTAGGTAGTTATTACCTACTCTTTGATATCGATGTAACATGTCATTAATTATTTCTGCTTCTGATCCCGAGAACATCCTACCTTTTTTGGTAATTCCTTGATGACGAGTCCGTGGTGGTACGAAGCTCGTCCTATCTTGCGGTTCTCTATGTAGTAGGTCGCGCTGGCCACCATGGACACTGCGATAGAAGATACAAGGAAGTAGGTGAGATATTTCCATTAACAAATTTCCCCAATCGCACTGTACGCAGCCTTCCCGCACTTTACATGCTCGTGTAATAATTCGCCGGAGAAATCGGGTCAAATGCAAGGTTGAGCTGGAAAACTGGTTTAAGGAATAGTATCTTTAATTTACACCTCCTTGCACCGATCCAGACCGATGACAAGCACTGTATATGTGTTTACAATGGCGACTAAGTATCGCTTGTAGGAACGGCAGAGGTTTCAGCATCAGTTTTTCAAGCCAGTTTTGTGGGTGTTCACTCCCTCCATATATGTACAGTACAGTGTAACTTGTATTACATGGTCGTGATCTGGGAGAAATGCAGTGCTATATTTTTTTAGCAAAAAACATACAACAGAAGGGATTCGCTGGTGGTCACCCACCCAACTACTAACCTCCCGGCGTGTGGCTTAAGCACGGCTGAGCGGACGGGAAGCCCTGTTTTCCACACCCTGTGGTCGTATGTGCTATACCGGAGATTTCTTGAACTTAACAGCAATTAATCACTCCAACATCACTTGAAGACGGACTGTTGCTCAACCCTTATGTACTATACTGTACCCTCCATGCCTCAGGCCGCAGATAAGTGTCCTCTTCCCACCCCAACAACAACATCTAAGGTATCTTGGACCTGTTCTACTCACTTAACCAACAAAAACCCCTAACAGCAACTTTCTTCAACCACTCAAAATAATAATCATAGATCCAGGCGTTGTCCCGGCGCGTCTCGTAAATCCAGTCCCACTGCCGCTGCAGCAGTGTAATGTAGATTATGAAGTACCGCATTACCGGCAGTGGCAGCAGCACAGCACACAGGAACCCCAGCTGAGCCAGCGAGCTGACCTACTGTATGCTGCACACCCAGCCGTCGCGGTTGTGTACTGTTATGACAACTTTTGCATCTGGATAAAGCGCGAGTAATCCCGATACAAATTGGCTGGCCGGCGCGTCGGTGATGGCCGCGTAGCCGGCGGTGCGCTCGCGCAGAAAATCTAGGGTTTTTTTTTCCTTGTTTTTACCCGGGCTGCTCCTTTGCCAGCCAGCTGCGTAATATCGTGTTCCAAGAGGTGATTTCGAGGGTGGGGAGGAAAAACACAAGACCGGTAGGTATGAACGTAAGTATTTCCTGTACATCTCTGCATACTATAAATTAATATGTCTGATCCATTCTACATGCTAATGTTGCATCTCCGTAACACGGCATCCAGCACTGTATGATGCTACAACACCACATCCTCCTTCTCCGCCCCGAACATCGCACTCGGACACAGCCGGATGTGTAGTATATCCACCCCATCGGAAATGAAGTCGCTGGTTCAATGCCGGTTATGCATAATCTCGGAGCTCGAAAGTTCGATCCCGGCCCTTGTCAAGTGTAGGCTGCCAGTGAGAATTATGAACCAGGCAGTGTCACGCAGCTAGGAGCTTTTAATCCACTGAATAGCTTTTGTACTCAAGTCAAGGTTATATCCTGATATAGACTTGCGTGTGCTATGATCAATATACCCAAAGAAACAAAAAGAGTTCGATCCAAACTCACAGGAAAGTGCTGTCACTTACGCCATACGGACCAAAGCCCCACTTGAATATACAGTGTGTGTGATTGCCAGCCCACCGATCCGGTCCACCGGGATGACATTAACATTAGAGTACCAGTATATAAATCAGGACAACCCCTGTCAGTTTCCTCTTCCACTTCTGTACTTAAATAGCACTTCCTGCATTCTAATTTTCAAAGAACAGAGCTCGTCAACTCCAGTCTCCACGAAGCCACCATCTCCTCCTTCCTCGCAAATCAGCGTGCCCCAACAATCCGCGAGCTCGCCGCTCGCTTCCAGTGCACTGAATCAGAGGCCCGACAAGGCCTACAAGCGCTAGCCGACTACCACAGGGTAGTCCTCCACTCGCACTCCGACAAGATCTGGGTGGCGCACCCCTTCACCGCGGCCCCGACGACCTGCATCGTCTCCTGCGGCGAGCGCAAATGGTGGGGGCAACTGCGCCTGTTTTTTACTCAGGGTGATGCAGCTGGCCGGCGGCACGGCTTCGCTCACGACCCGCCTGGGCGCCATCGGCGACGAGGTCTCCATCGCCGTGAAGGACGGGGAGCTGGTCGACAAGGACTACGTCATCCACTTCCCCATCCCCATGGCCAACGCCTGGGACAACGTCATTCTCACCTGCTCCGTCATGCTGGTCTTCCGCGACGAGGCCGAAGTCGACGCCTGGTGCGCCACGCGCGGCATCCCGAAGGGCGACGTCCGGCCCATCGACCAGATCTGGACGTTCGTCGAGTGGTACGGTCGCCATGCTGATGCGGACTGGATCAAATGGTCTCTGCGCGAGGCGATTGAGATCTTCCGTCGCCATAATTTAAACGGACTGATTTGGGCTTTTGGGGGTGATGCGGAGCGCTTTTGAACGTGATATGCTGGGTGAGGGTGTTATGTTGCGTGTTGAGCGGGAGCGTTGCTTGTCAAGGATGAGTTATGTGTCTAGCTCTTAGGTTTTTTTAAGAGGTGTCGTTGACGCTTACTATTATCGCGCGGCTTGGGAATGTATCCAGAGCAGCATAGTTTTATTCACAATATTGGCGCAATGGGGGTCATGGATTCACAGAAAGTAAGATTGTTAGGTTGGAAGAGTAATGGTGGATACCCGTCCATTTTTTCAAGCTTGGGTTGTAAACAGTAAGATGTCAAAATCTAAAGTTTTCCTGGCTAGTTAAATGAAAAACAAGATTTTATTGATTATTTACATCTCCGAAATATAGGCCCTCCTACCAAGCCCTACCAGTGCGAATCTTAAAACGAAGCCCTATTCCTTCATACCATGTGGCTGTGTGTACATACAAGGTAGCCGGATGACCTTTGTGTAGTCAGCATCATCAGCATAAAGTTATAAATTAAGCCACGTCAACAAGAGGAGCGCTCTTACGTAGAATGCGCTCAGAGGCTGTTGAGATAGAGTCCGACAATATTTATACAGATACAGATAAACTTAGTACGTCGCACCAAATTTGCCGTGACAGGGCTTATCTCTTAGTAGTGGTGATGAATGATGACTGCCAAAGGCTGAAGGTAAAAGACGGAGGGGATGAAATATGAAATAGCACCAATTGTACAGCTATTTTGACTGTTTTACGCTGCTGGGGGAAATTATGCTGAGTATGGGTAAGTAGATTAGCTATGATCAAATCAGATGGCACGGTGGCAGGCATAGTCCATCGCTTACTTAGCCCAGACAAAGAAATATACATGAGAAATGACTCCATCGACAAAGGCTTGGACATGGCCCTACAACTGACACCTGATTGGAGCAAAGGGACAGGGATTGTTACTCAATTATGCAACACAGCCACAGCGCCAGCCTCGAGCGGTCTTTGGCGCCTGATCATGACCACTGAGCCCAATTTCACAAATTCTTCCGAAGCAACTACTTACCGTGAAAAACATAGTGAGAAGCATTCCAAGCATGTCTACAGCACAGAGTCTCATCCAGAACGCTTTCGATGCCGCAGTGCAGGAGTTCAAAGCAAACCTCAACAACGACGCAGTCTACCAGAAGATCCTCTCCGTTACCTCCATCGATGAAGTCTACGACCTTACCGATCACCTTCAGGCCGAACAAGGCAAAAAGGGTCACCTGCGACACCTGGCCAAGATCGAGCCTTACTTGAACCGTCTTCGCGACTACGCAGCAGTGATTGAAAATTTTGTCCAGATCAAACCGGAGGTCATGGCCCTTATCTGGGGTCCGATCAAGCTGCTGCTCCAGTGGAGTAGCGTTCTGGCTCAGTCTTTTGATGCAATCCTTCAAATAACGGGCGATATCGGGGTCTTGCTGCCGGAGTTTCAGGACTGCGCGGTCTTGTTCGCGCAGAACAGTCGTATTTATGATCTGATGGTGCTGTTCTTCAAGGACATCCTGGACTTTTACCAGGTGGGGTTGAAATTCTTCACCATGTCGCGTACGTATAGATGGTGGGAGGCTATAGGATCCGAGCTCAAATGTGATGCTGATTCCCGATGTAGGATGGAAGTATTTCTTCGAGTCTGTCTGGCCTCGTAAGAGGGACCGTATCAATCTGGTCAAGACTCATATCGAAAGACACTCTTTGCTCATGCGGAATGAAGTACGCCTAGAGCACATTCGCGAGGAACACGAGGCTCGATTGAAGGCCTTGGAGCATTTCAAAGCGGAAGAACGTGCTCAGCGACTACAGCAGTTTCATGTGATTAAAACCGATGTCAATCCAAGGATGTACGATGACAAGCTGAACTGGTGTCATGGTCGCATTTGCGACGGATCGGGCGCATGGCTGCTTAGGGACAAGACTTTCACCCATTGGTTGGATTTCTCTGCTGGCACGCCGCCCGTTCTCTGGCTTCAAGGCATTCCGGGTGCTGGTATGTGAATCTCGCTGGATCCATTGCCAGCGGAAGAGGCTGACAGTGAAGAATATTCTAAGGCAAAACATTCCTTGCCAGCTTAGCTATCGATAAGGCACGCACGGTAGCGCACACTGCCTTCGCTTTCCTGAGTCACACATACAGTAGCAGTACTTCAGCTCTGAGCGTGCTGCACTCTTTGATATTCCAACTCGCCGGGCGAAATGAGGATATGCAGGATGTGCTCTGCCATTCCACCCACGACCGTATTCGGAGCGATGTTACTGTTGCCGTCGAGCTTCTCAGAGACTTATTGAACTGTGCAGGTCCCACCTTTTTGGTTGTCGATGGTGTCGATGAGATCGAAGAGCTTGAGCGTGGGATTCTCCTCAAGCAGCTTCTGCTCCTGTCCGAAAAGTGCCCCGAGACGCGGGTTGTTTATCAGCAGTCGGCGAGAGAGCGATATTGCTGCCATTTTGGAAGAAATATCGGAGTCAATTCGAATTGACAAAAGAAACGAGGAAGGCATTCAGGCATTCATAAGTCAGCAGCTGAGACGGATGTTTGAAAGTCGTGAGTTTCCACCCGACGTCCAGACGCAAATTCGCCAATCCATGGAGCCGCTAGCTTCAAAAGCCAATGGTAAGACAGATAATTGACCTGATCTATCAGATCTTATTAATATGCGATTGACCCGACCATAGGAATGTTCTTATATGCCAAGGTTGTCTTGAGCAGTATTGAGCTGCTAGACGACGTCGCGGAGATTTGCGAAGAGCTGAGCCTCCTACCAGAAGATTTGGACAGCGCGTGAGTCTCGTATACAATACTGCGAAGAACCAATACTCAAGGCTCACATGTAAAAAAACAGCTATGCTCGAATTCTACTTCGGAAGGATACTGGGAAGTTTTGGGTCTACGTCAATTGTGAGAGTACTTTTGCCATTTGCAAACTTGAGATTAATCTATGTGGAAGCTATACAGGCTTCGAATACCGACCTTCTCAACTGGCTTATTGATGCAAGGAAAGCAGACAATGAGCATGGAAAGGATGTTGGCAGAGAATTCGCACGTTGTGACTCGGCAGAGATGCACGACATTGGCCGCAGATGGTTTACAATGTTTCGAGATGTGGAAAGACCAAACCCTCGCACACTGTACTATGCAGTCATGGTGGACAAGGTGATCGGTGCCACAGCAAGCAAACCGGGTAGAGAAGACTTTTTAGTCTCACTGTGGGATGCGGTTTGGTCGGATTTCAGTCGAAGTTGGATTTCACAGACGTTGAAGGCCGTTACCAAGACAACTTGCTCTCTAAAACTTGGGCAGATCCTGATTCAACATGGAGCCAATGTTAATGGAACTGTCAAAGGTAGCAAAATTTTGGCACTCGAATATGCAACACGCAAATCTACAGGGAAATGTGCCGAATTTGCCAAGTTTCTTCTGTTTCATGGCGCTCATGCACAGCCCAAATTAGCCAATTAGAATGTCCGACCAAATCGGGGCGAAGGAGATATCTCGTTGGCTTGGGGTCTCATGGGGCGATTTGGTGAAACAGGCCAAAGCCCATGCATATGGGAACTCACCCACTTTTTGAATATGCCACAAGCACAAATATTCAACGAGGAGCAACGTTTGAACACGACATCCACACTAGTCCATGGTCTTGCAGGTATCATATATGAGGGGATGATCGCAAATCCGATATTGAATAGCCAGGCAGGCAGCACAGAGTGCAAGAGAAGTTTCGAATTCAATAACATCCTCATCGATTGCTCATCGGGTCTGCCGATGGTGCCATACCCAGAAGAACCTATAGCTTCTGTAACAGATTCAGTCATATTCTATCAAGTAAGCACTCAGAAACAATACCCCACATACCTTCCATCGCTTATAGTCAAGATCTGCTTGTGACGTTGGAACGAAAGCCAACGAATGGTGAATGACTGCTATCTTGTCTTCCTGGACCCAACGAACGTACTGGAAATCCCGTAAGCGCGGTTCAAAAAAGGAAAGTTACAGTTTATACCTACATCCTTAATGGAGTTGGCAGTCAGATATCTTGTAACGAGAACTTCGCGGGATTGACCTATTCGATGAACTCTGTCGACTGCCTGTGCCTAGCATTGGGTTCCAATGAGGCTCCATGATGTGGACGGAGTTGGCTGCGGTGAGGTCGATGCTGTGAGTCCTCTGTCAGCCGACCAAACATGGAAATTGTATACTTGTTCCCTCACCCTTCCCCGGCACTGCCAATACTGGCCAGCATTACAGTGCAGGGCTCGTCCTTTGTGAATCGCTGGATCACTAGCTGGCGTTCTGCTAAACTCGACCCTCCATCGAGCCGCACGAAGTCATATCTGTTGGAGTGGAGAATCGGGGCCATCAGGTCAAGCATCTTGGTCCACTGACTGAAAACCACACTATTAATATCTTAGTGGAATTGGAAGTCTTCGCTTGTAAGCGCGCAAACTTACAGCCTACCTTTTTGCAGGCATCAAACCCGATCGCGATGTGCCTCGTTGCTCCCTTTCCAAGTTTTTCAGCAATACTATCATCTTTGAAGATAAGCCCAAAGAAGACTCTAGACATCCTTCCATTGCCATTTCATCAGGAGAGTAAGTCGCAAGTTCGATAGCATCATGCACGTCCCCAGGCTTGACGCTGCCACCAGCAGCTTTATCACGAGCCGGTGTGCTTCGATTGTGGGGGACAAAGTCTTCCTCATTCAAGCAGCTGCATACACTTCCACAAGGTGCGGTAATAACATCATCAACATGTCTGTCTCGATTGCGCCATAGCTCGAGCGCGGATTTAGGTAGCAAGCGCTCACCATAATCGCATATTAGCGGCAGGGTGTTAATCAGCGCGAGGGTCGTATCTGCACCGGCTTGTTTTCCAGGATCCTGAGCCTCACAAGAGACCTCCGCTGCCGTCTTGGATACTTTCCCTATGAATAGTCATATACCTCCCGATCTGCGGCCGTCAAGTGAACCAATTCGGTTCTTTCAACCTTTTTCGGCAGCTGAAGGGCGGAATCAAGCGTCTTCTTGGTCCGCCGGAAAGCTGTGGCAGCCACGAGCGCTTGGAGTGTCCGGATATAGCCTGGTTGCTGACGCTTCACCGGCGATGCAATCCAGTAATCAAATGCGGACTTGGTTACCAGGACCGGCATTTGCATGAAGCTCAAGAGGGCATCATAGTCGTCAATGGAGTTTTGAATCGGCGTGCCGGTGAGACACCACCGGACGTGCGCTTTCAGGGAGCTCACGGCCTTGAACACCTGTGAGGACCGGCTCCGGATACGATGTGCTACACTAGAGTTAGACCACAACAAGATTTCTATACATTCAATTCAACCTTGTTATCATAAACATACCTTCGTCTATGACTATGCGATACCAAGTCTCTGTACTTAAACCATCCTTTGTCCGCCAATCCTGGCGTATGGTATCATATGTTGTAATGACAATATCGTACTCGCGTATCAGGGAAGGTTTGACTTTGCCTCGGTTTGCGCCATGGTATATGAAGTACCGAAGTTGTTTATGTTTGATGTGTCTGGGGCCAAGGTTAGCTACGAAATGACAACGTGTCAAGAACACGCCTACGTTTTAATTTGTGTCGCCCATCCCGGAATAGCTTTTTGTGTCAGCCCCGATTTATTGTAAGCCATCAAGTATTTTAACTTACTGCTCTTCGGTGTAATAATCAGAGTCGCCCGAGGGCTGTCGAGAGGTAGCTGTAGACAACCTATGGCATCTAGGGAGCAGCAGAGTAGTGATAGAAGGCTAAGTGTTTTACCCAAGCCCATGTCCTGCACATAGGTCAGACACAGTCCCATTGCAGGGTACAATCCAATAACTCACATCCGCAAGGATACCGCCACGCATCGGTCTAGGGTCTGTGTCAATGACCCCTGTGATTCTATGCCGGTACCTGCCACCAGTCAGCGGCTATTAACAGTGCTAATCGCCTAGTGCTGCTAATATTTTACCTGTGGTTCCCAAGCCCTTCCCAGATAGATGGAAATCTCAGACCATCAATTTGTCCAGTTTCCCTCTCGATCATCATCGCCAAAGCCACTTCCTGGTGACTGCATCGAGACATCAGCGTCTAGTTTGATTCCTTAGATGAATATCTCACTTACGGTTTCAGCCTCGACGCCTATCTTGGACTGGAGCAGGCTTCATAGGATCCCTCATAGGTGTAAACCGTGTCGAGGATCCGGAACAGCTCACTCTTGACCCCTTCATTTAACCTCTCCGAGACCTGCGAGCCCTGCTCATCGTCAGAAATCGTGAGTTCATCGATTCGAGGCATTTCACCCCCAGGTTGTACAAGATACTGCGGGTTCACATATGAGAATCTGGGGTCATACTCCACGCTTGTGGGATGTTGCAGGTACATTCCTGCGTCCGATAAGCAAGTCCCGACCGCGTCTTTGTCATTGATACTTCCGTAGAAAATAACTCTCAGCTCTGGCTTATGACACTCCCGAGCCCCAGCATCCTTTCCGGGTCGCGCGGCAAACAATGTCCCGACTAATTTGACACGATGTCGTTTCAGGAGGTCAGCTAGCGCAGGCATAGCGACGATACCTGCGTACTTCTTCGTGTCCGTGAAGGACATTTTGATGACTCCGCCAAGGGTTGTTAGATCGACCCGGGCTGACTTTCGGTTTTGACTTTTCGTCTTTCCATCGTCCTTGAATGTGGAGGTGGCTTCGAGGGTGAGCTTGGGAACGGTCAGCTTGCGACAGGAGGTAGATAGAGACAGCAGGAGTGTTTATGTATGCACAGTACCTCTCCAAAGCAAGTGTCCCATGTCACTGCGTCCGCTGATTCAACGCTTATTACGGGCTCGCTTTGACATTTATCGAGACACGGCCGGTCCTATTCCTCGTCTGCATCGCTCGTTTGTTTCTTTGACTTGCCCATGATCTTGAGTTGAAGCTCATTTGTACTCGGATTGGTACCGAATAACTCCATTTCAATTGCGTTCCAGTCAAAGTCAGGTTCAATCAATGGATCCAGAACGTCAGAAGTTCCCGTAAATTCCAGATCGGGACTGAAACTCTGAAAATCTCCTGGGCCTTGTTCGCACCCTGGCAACTGGTGGGCCAACCACATGTCCGTTATAGGGTAAGAAGCGCCTTTTTGCCCTAATCGACCGATATGATGTTAGCCTGAGCGCCAGAAGTGCTAGAGGCGATTCGTTTCTCCCACTCGACAGTCTTACCACTCTGACCCAAATCCTGCAAAGCTGGCGCATCAAGAGCGCCCTGGCGATATTCCATGTCCAACCCCAGATTATCCCCCGGCCATGCATTCCAATTGCTGTCCAACATATGGATTTCCACCTCATGCGACGGATGAGACGCCAAGCCTGAGTCCCGAATGAGTGCTCCGTATGGATCCTCCACCCGTATCTCCGGATAACCCTGCTGTGGCCCAATCGAGCCGCCCACGTTACACCCGAGAGGGTCTGGAAGGTCGTCAAACGGCTGCTCTCCGAACCAGTCGCCATTTGGAGTAGTGATCGCATGGGTGAGAATCTCCGCGGGTGTCTCCGAGCAAGCCCGCTTGCTACTTATGCTGCTCCCATCATTATCATCGTCATCGTCAGGCAATAGGCGCTTGCTTGCTGATCGTGACAAAGCCATCGGTACTATCTTCGACAACTCTCGAAATCTCCGTTTTGCGACCTGCTCCACGTAGTCTGGGGAAATGTTGAGTCTAACTGTAGGAAAGAGTAGCCGGAACTGACTTTTAAGACATGTAAAATGCAGGTTCGTTCTCAGCTCAACCGCCGTCTGACGCACGACGCCTGGCGGTGGTCACAGCCACAGCAGGGATCATGCCGACCAGCACACACATACAGGCAATCAATCAGATGGCTGAGCGTCGAGGAAGGGTTGACTGCGCCACGCCCTGGCTGGATGCTTGGATCTTCGCACTCTTTGCCTTTCATATCACATGATACTACGTAGGAAGAACAATGACTTGCTAGATATCTGTATCATTTGACGGCGTTCCTGAGCAATCTAGCCACGTGATCCAAGGCGGTTCCAAATCAGCCTGAGTGGTGGACCCAAGGCAATCAGTTCCTTTGTACCTGTGCATTGATCCAAGATTGTGCTTCCGTTCCTGCCTAGGGCCACTTGCTGGGTTCGGCTGCCGCTTGGTGCTGAGATGATATCAATAAAAGCTAAAGTTACAGAATCTTCTAGCCCATTAGGTGTCCACTATGGTAGCATAAGGGTCAACAGTCGTGCTTGGAGATGAGCAGCATAATCATAAATCTCATCACATTGTCAGTACCTAGTGCGGATGTCTGTGGATATTTCGGTAAAGGGACTGGGGAATAAAGCAAGACATGGATTAACACACAGTCCGGCGGCTATCATCCGGCTGCATACTGAAGTAGCATCACGTGGTAGGGCGGGGTAGAACGTCTGCTTATGCGCTGCACTGGTCGCGCGACTTGCATTTGAACATCTGCATGTCACCGCGAAGAGCTAATCTGGCCCCCTGGATTACGGGAACGATGACGCCCCCCGCACTATCTCCCTTCGCCAACGAAAAGTATACGGTCGGATGGATCTGCGCTCTGCCAAACGAACTGGCAGCGGCCAAGGGGATGATGGATGAGTTGCACGGCGAACCACAGACCCCCCCAGCCGGAGCGGACAACAACTCGTATGTCTTGGGATCGATAGGAAGATTCCTGGTTGTCGCCGCGTGTCTACCGATCCATCAACTTGGCGCCTCCTCTGCCACCGCAGTGGCCAAGGAGATGCTGTTCACCTTCCCGCACATTCGCGTCGGGCTTCTCGTTGGCATTGGCGCCGGGATACCCGACTATGACAACGATGCAGATATCCGCCTAGGCGATGTGGTCATCAGCAGTAGCCCTGACACGGGAGGCGTTGTTGTGTACGACTTCGGCAAACGACTGGCCGATGGCTCGTTCCAAAGCTTCTCGGTGTTGAACCGCCCGCCCCGGTCCTTGGGCGCTGCTGTGGGAAAGCTGCGAGCGGAACATCTCATGCAGGAGAACAAGATTCTGTCTTACGTGAATGAGATGCTGGCGAAGTATCCGCACATGCGCAAGAGAGGCTTTGCGTGTCCGGGCCAGGCGGCTGATCGCTTGTTTGAACCCGACTATCTTCACGCGGCGGGCAAATCGTGCGTCAAATGCGAGGCATCGGCGGAGGTTGAACGCGAGCCACGACTTGACGACAGTCCGGTGATTCATTATGGGACCATTGCCTCCGGTAATATGGTGATCAAGGACGCAACAACGCGCGACCTGCTCCGCGATAAACATGGTGCGATATGCCTGGAGATGGAGGCGGCGGGGCTGATGAATAATTTCCCTTGCATTGTGATCCGTGGAGTCTCCGATTATGCCGATTCGCATAAGAACGACCGCTGGCAGCCGTTTGCCGCGGCCGCTGCTGCTGCTTGCGCAAAGGAGTTTCTGGAGCATGTACAGCCCAAGGCCATTGAGGCGGAACCTGCGGTCAAGGATATTCTGTATCAGGGTCAGTATTAGCAGTTGGACCCATAATAAATTGATGTTTCGTTGCAATTGATGTTTGATGTTCTCGATATAGTCCAAGGTGATGTCACGGAGATCAAAGACTTCGTCATGACCGGGCGTTCTCAACAGATTCTTAACTGGGTTACCGAGCTGAACTTTGACCGTCAGTACCACGACAACCTCAAATCCAGGCTAGAGGGCACAGGTCTCTGGCTTCTGGGATCCGAGCAATTCATTCAGTGGGTAGAACAACCTCAACGGACATTGTTCTGCCCTGGAATACCAGGAGCCGGGAAGACAGTCATGTCCTCGATCGTGGTCCAGCACCTGAGGGCAAGGTTCCTGGATGACTCAGAGGTGCGGGTCGCATGCATTTTCTGCAGCTATCAAGCAGGTTCTCAGCAGACAACGCTTGATTTCTTACTTAGTCTTCTCAGACAGCTCGCGATCAAAGATGCAGCCATCCTTCCAAGCATCGAAAAGATGTATCACAGCCACATCCGCATGCGCACACGCCCAGAATTGCATGAGATTCAGTCGCAGCTGCAGAGCACGATGCAGACGTTTCGCAGGATATATGTTGTGATTGATGCCTTGGATGAGTACTGTTCGTCCAACCCAGAGGATCTGCGGGGATTGCTCAGCGCTTTATTCACCTTGCAGAAACAAGGGCCGGTGAATATCCTCGCCACGTCTCGTCCTAACTCAGAGATCATGGCCCAATTTGATGGATGTTTACAAAGAGAGATCAGGGCACGGGATGAGGATGTTCTGAGATTTGTCAACAGGAAACTGCCTGCCTTGCTTCGGTCAAAGATCTCACTCCATCCCGCGATCCAAGAAGAGATTCGACGGGAGGTTGTGAGGAGCGCCGAAGGAATGTGAGCCACCTATCGTTCTGTTGCGTTTATAGCCCGGGCTGACTGACGCCAAGGTTCTTGCTCGCGACGCTACACATGGATCACCTGAAAGAGTTCCTTACTTTAGGAGATCTCGAGGAAGCGCTCGCTCACTTGCCCAGTGGCAAAGGTAGCCTGGTCGTCGCCTATGATCGCGCAGTTGAACGAATTGAATCTCAATCAGAGCCCACGCGCCGAATCGCCATGAAGATCCTGTCCTGGTTGGCGTATTGCAAGCGAGCGCTCTCTGCACTAGAGCTTCGACATGCGCTTGGAACACGGCACGGCACTAGCGATCTGGATCCGAAATTCCTACCGGAAACCGACGTCCTCGACTCGGTCTGCGCGGGCCTGGTGGTGCATGATGAGAACACGGGACTGATCCGCTTGGTGCACTACACCACCAAGGAATATCTCTGCGGGCATCGTACTCTTCGCCAGGCAGAGGAGGAGATTACCCTGACGTCCCTCACATATCTATCCTTCCGGGCTTTTTCCTATGGACCCTGCGCTAATCTTGAGGATTATCATGCCCGACAGAAACGGTATCCTCTCTATCATTATTGTGCACGGTTTTGGCTGGCGCACGCTTCAGCAGCTCTGGGCACATCAGACAGCGTAAAAAGCTCTGTGCTTGCATTTTTGGAGAAAACCGCACACATCCGTGCGGCTGGCCAAGCCATGCAGACAGATGCTGTTCCAACTGGCGGACAGTCTTTGTATATGATCTGGTCAATCGATCATCCGGGGCGGATGACAAAAGTCCACCTCGCAGCTGGTGCTGGTTTGACGAGTATCATCGCCGAGTACATACGCCGTGGCGATCCATTGGACATGGGAGACTCTGCTGGCCAAACACCGCTGGCCTTGGCAGCAAAAGCCGGTCATCTGGAGTGTGTCAAAGCCCTCCTCGAATCCAAGCGTGTCCTTGCGAATAGGAGATGCCGATGGGGAGAATCGCCACTTCAGCTTGCTGCTGCTGGGGGACACCTATTAGTCGTGAGGCTTCTGCTCCAGTACGAGGCGTGCCCTAATCCGCAAGATGGATATGACCAGGACGCATTGGGTGCTGCGGCTGAATCCGGAAGCATTGAGATTATGCAGATCCTGCTGGATCACGGTGCCCGAATCGATCGACTGTGGACAGGGGCGCCTAGTGGGCTAGGCATCCCTCTCATGAGCGCCTACAGCTCAGGGAACAGGGACGCGGTGCTATTCTTACTGGAAAGGGGGGCAGATCCTAGCATTTCCGAGGCACGATCCAGCGACACCGTTCTGTCATTAGCAGTGAGTCGCAACGACAAAGAGCTAGTAAAGCTCCTTCTTGACGGAGGTGCGCTGCGCAAGAGACTCGAGGGATATTGCTTCGACTTTAGACACCCCGCATACATGGCTATATCGGCAGGCTTCGTGGGCATAACAGAACAGCTTCTTGATGCTTGCCCCGATGCTGACATGCAGAGATGGCTAGAAACCGCCAGTAGGTCTAGCTGCTCAGGAGAAGTGCAAGCAGAGATGATGCACCTATTACTTCGCCATCGTGCCAGTCAATGCTTACATGATGTGGATTTGGATACCCTACTCTTGTTGTCTGCGGAGTATGGAAATGTGGTTGGCGCGAAGGTATTACTTGAAGGTGGCGCTGACCCAAACTTCCAGGATAGAAATGGAGACCCAGCATTATTCTATGCGGCAAGACGAGGCGACGAGAGACTCATTCGCAGCCTCTTGCACCATGGAGCAGATCTGCACATCTGCAACGAGGTATTCGAGACTGCGCTGTTTCCCGCTATAGCGGAACACCATGTCTCGGTCGTGGCGCTCTTACTGGATGCAGGAATGGATGTCAACTGGCAAGATATCATTGGTAACACACCGCTCTTCTATGCTGCGTCCGGTGGGAACTTAGCGGTAGTCAGCTTGCTGTTGGAGAAGGGGGCGCAAATTGACCACCGGAATGCGTTCCAAGAAACCGCGCTTTTCCGCGCGGCCCGGTATGGGGTGCCCACGGTTGCCAGGCTTTTATTAGAGGCCGGTGCCAGCGCGGATCCCAGGAACCTCGCCATGGAGACCCCGTTGATTCACGCGGCTAGTGGTCTCTATCACCCCCGAAGTCCCCGGCCACGCTGTTTGGAGGATTTGAAGCAGTGGCCCAAGAAAGATCCACACGATTACGCGCCTGTGATAACTGAGCTGCTCGAGAAAGGAGTCGATGCCGATCTACTGTGCAAGCCAGGGTTCCTGTCCCCGAGCCCGTCTGCATCGGTCGAGGCTGTACTGTCTTTACCCATCGAAGAAAACCTTCTCACTGGAGACACTTGCCATCTACCGGATTCTGAAACTCCCTGGTTCGAGGCCGCCCGTCACTTATGGAGCTCTCAGACCCCGCAGAGCCAAGAGTACGATCGCAAGCAAATTATTATGTTCTCGATTCGGTTGGTATATGAGTGCCATGCAAACTTCCGGCAGCTTTGGCGAAGGCGAAACGATACTCCTTTCCTGTGGGCTCTAAGGGGAGGGCAATTCAAATTGCTCAAGAGGCTGCTCGGAACCGCGGGGGGCCGGGAAATCCAGGCCTTGAGCAGCACCGACCTTCTTCATGAAGCCGCTAGTTCTGGGGAACCCCGGGTCGTTGAATTGGTTCTTGAGGAGCTGGTTGGTGCAGCTGTTGCGGCCCCACAAGTACCGGCAGTGATGTTGACTGCCGCTGACAAAGGAGATACTGCGGTGATGGCATTATTGTTCGAGAAGCAGAAGATCAGCCAAAAAGTCTCGGACCTATCGTTATTTCGCGCGATATCCGGTGGGCACACTGACGCCGTCGACTTCCTCTTGCGGAAGGGGGCCAACCCACGAGCTGTGGCAGAGTGCTCCATGTCTCGGACTCCTCTTCATGCTGCCATGCTTGCAGGAGTGGGGGGGACATCGAAGAATAGTAGAGCTCCTGCTGGAGCAGCAGGCCATAGTCGACGCTAAGGACGACTACGGACGGACACCACTTTTCTACGCGGTCCAGCGGGAACAGACCGCTGTCGCAGAGCTTTTGCTTCAGCATGGTGCGGACCCGAATATCACGGAGAGCGATTGCAAAGAGCACCTGATCCATGATTCCCGGAAGACGTTTGAGGGTGCGCCGGAGCAGGGCCCCCGTAGTCGCAATCCGAAGAGAATAGATGGCCAAACGCCCTTGTTTTTCGCGGCCGCATTCGGGAGTGAGAGCATGGTCAAGATTTTACTCGAACACGGTGCCACAACAGATCACACGGACGAGCTCGGGGCAAGGCCCATATTCTGGGCGGCTGCCCTCGGGGCGGAGGCAGTTCTCCAACTCATCATTGACCATGGTGAAGATGTGAATCACACGAACAATTCGAACGAGTCACCGCTGCTGTGGGCCGTTGGAACACGAGGAACAATCCCCAAAATATGCGAGAGGCTAGCCAGAGGCAGGGCCCTCGAACTCAGGGTCGGTGATGCAATTCGGGACGTGGAGGCAGTAGCAGATCTATTGCTTCGTCATGGGGCAGATCCCAATGCTGGCGTTACAGAGGGCCGCGGGCCTTTAATCCAGTTGCTGAAGAGCCCCTACTTATCAGACTCTTTTGTGGGGCTCCTGCTGAGATATGGGAGCGATCCGAACCAAAAGGATGAGTATGGCCGCACACCGTTGATGAACGCCACAGTCCGCCAGATGAAGAATGCTGTGGCTACACTTCTTGCCATTCCGCATATTGACCGGGATGCAACCGATTCCTTTGGTCGCACAGCACTCTCGGAAGCCACCGCGCGGAATATTCCTGATATTGCCAAACTTTTGTTGCGAAAGCATGGAGAAGATGTATCTGACGCGTTTCCCGACACTTGGGATGAGTTTGAACCTGAAGAATATGATGTCTGCTCTATTTGCGGAGCCTCAAAGACTACGTCTTCCTGCAAGTTTGTGGTTTGTGGCTGTCGGTTCTTTACAATCTGTGGAGAGTGTCTACAGTATGACGATACTGGATTGGATTGTACAAAGCATGCGGGACATTCAGGGTGATATTCAAGATATTTGATGCTACATGTTGAATCACGTGGAGTGTTTCTAATAAGATTGGGGGTGTGAGGGGCTGTCTGGATCAGTTCGTGATGGCGTAGGGTTACTTTATCAGATGAGTTGCAATCAATAGCCGGCAGTCTGACTACCGACTCGGTTCAGGTGGCGTGGTACAAGCCGAACCTGCATCACACGCACGTTCTTTTAGGGTTGTAGGGACACGGGAGCAATCTCCACCTGGAGACCCTGCGAGGCCAGTTACCAACCCCCAGATGGAACCGGGAGATGGAATGCTGGGGCTGCCGATGTGGCGGGTAAAGTTTCAGCCGCGGCACCCAACTCGGCAGTGGAAAGGCCGTGACCCCCTTATCAGATCGCCCTAAAAGGCTTATTGCCTCCTTGGTCCGGTTCAACCCTGAAATCTCTCGCGGGATCTATGATGGCGGACTCGAAAAAAGAAGTCACGCTTACCACTGGGTCGGTGGCGGTCAAGAGCGAACCAATCTCGCAATCACCGCAGAATGAGCCCAGCAGCACGCAGCCAGCTAAAAATGAACCGACCACAGAGCCTACGTATTCGAAATGGTGAGCAGACCACCCCACCATTTCGTTCCAAGTCTACTATTCTGACAGGTCAGGCACTACGTCACCATCGTGGTGGCCGGCTGCCTCATCATGATGACCACCTGCTCCTTCGTCTTCGCCTTCGGAGTCTACCAGTCCCTGTACGAGGAGATGGCAGCGCAGCCCAATACCCCCTTCACAGGAGCGTCGACGGCGCTCATCGACCTCATTGGCACGCTGGCCATCGCGCTCATGTCCATGGCCGGACCCTACGCCACCGCCTGGTCGAAGCAATACTCGCCGCAAGCCGTCATCATCGCCGGTGGCTGGGTATTTGGGGTCGCCTACATCCTGGCCAGCTTCAGCCGGGCCCTATGGCATTTCGCCCTAACGCAGGGTCTTCTTCTAGGGGTTGGATGCTGCCTTGCCTACGTACCCACCATGTCCGTGGCCCCGACCTGGTTCAGCGCCCGCCGCGGCCTGGCCATGGGGGTGATCATCTCCGGGACGGGGATCGGCGGCATGATGTGGCCCCCGGTCCTGCGGGCGATGATCTCGCATATCGGGTTCCGCAATGCCCTTCGTGTGTCTGGCTGTATTGCCACGACGATAGTAACTGGCGCTGGCGCCGTCCTACGCTGGGAACCGCGATTCCACGCCAACCTGAAAGCCCGACAGCAGCAGCAACAACAACAAAATCCCAACACTAACACATCCCGTAACACGCAGTGGAAGCAATTCCTCACCGTCCCCCTCGTCGACCGCACCACCGCGTTTTCTGCACGTTTCCTCGCCCAAGCAGCCGGCTGCTTCCTGCAATCCGCCGGTTACACCACCCCGCTCTTCTTCTACGTCGCCTTCGCCCAGACCCTGGGCTACAGCACCACCACGGCCGCTACCTTCCTGACAGTCAGCAACGCCTCGAACTTCGTCTCACGGATTGTGCTGGGCTATCTAGCCGATAAATTCGGACGCATCAACGCCCTCGCCGCGACCACGCTCGTCAGCGCCGTGGCAGTCTTCGCCTTCTGGCTACCTGCCACGTTTTCTCCGGATGGCGGGATCTCTGAAGCAGCTGCACGCGGCTGCTTCATCGTGTTCACGGTGCTGTACGGGGCGTTTGCGAGCGCGTACATCTCGCTGTTCCCGGCGTCGTTGGTTGAGGTGTTCGGGGTGGAGAAGTTTACCAGCGTGAACGGGGTGCTGTATCTGATCCGGGGGATGGGGGCGTTGGTGGGCACGCCGTTGGTGGGGCTGTTGATCCCCGAGCGCACGGCGCTGGTCGAGGCTGGGACGTATCGGCGGGCGGCGGGGACGGTGGGCGCGTTGCTGATGGCTGCGGCTGCGGCGTGTTTTTGGGTAAGGTGGGAGATGAGAGGCAGTAATAGGGGGTGGAGGGTGTAATTTGTGAGATACTCGGTATAATATAATGGAATGGCTGTTCGCGTACATTAGATCGATAGAGATTGATTAAGACTAACCTATAATACAGCCCGCCATATTATCATAACTAAGGTAGGACTTAGGGTTGAGATTGAGGTTGAGGTTGCTGGGAAGCTGAAAGAAAGGGGGGTCTGGGGGTTCTCCCCCAGATAGCCCCCTACCCATTGCTGGCACATATTATCATCAAAGAACCACCTCAGACCGACTCCCACTCCCATAACCCTTCAGCGTCGCCCATCACCATGGAAAGCTAGCCCATAACCCCAAACAAGCACGAAGAAACCACCATCCCCAGCACGACCCACCCGCCCATCGAAACCTTGTGCCCGATCACCGCCGCACTCTTATCAGAGGTACTCGTGCTACTCGCTGCACTGCCCGTGCTGGTGCCTGTCTTCCCTGCTTTGCCGGTTTCGGTGGACGACACCTTGGCCGTTGCGCTGGCTGTGAGGTTCCCGCTGCAGAAGGCCTCGGTCACGGCGCCGTTGTCTTGGAGACACGCCAGCAGGGTCTTGACGGTCTGGTCCTGCGCCAGGCAGTATAGGCCGCAGTCGTTGTCGTATTTGGTGACGGTTGCGGGGGAGCAGCATTTGTCCATCACCGAGGAGAAATTGCCGGAGTTGGGGAGGGCGCAGGCTGCGTCTTGGACGGGGAGGACGTAGAGGTTGCCCGTGCAGGTAGCGGCCGCGGCGGGGCCGGTGGTGGTGGTGGTGGCTGTTGCGGTCGCGGTGGAGGTGGAGGTGGACATTTTCGCGTTGCGGTTTGTGTACAGGTGGAGGTGTTGTTTTGGTTCAAGTGTTGGAAATGTAAGGTAACTGAAGCGAGTGCGTGTGTTCGTAACGACTGTTTTGTTGTCACTACTACTGCAGAGTAGGTAGGGGAAATCAACGACCGTGTCTGCGGATAAACAGATCAGGAGATATAGTTAAGGAGAAGTAAGGTGGGGGAACCAGAAGGAAAGATGAAATCAGCTGGCAGGGAAGAAAGACAGCGGAATAAATACCCTTTTCCTTGCAGCGATGATCACCCCATAAAACTTGATCTCCCCACCATTCACTACTGCGCCCCACCCGCTGACCCTATATTTATCCACAACCTGCCGTCATTGGGCTGGGGCCACGTCAATCCCTACTATTTTCGGGGTCCCGCGGCCGCAACCCTGGAACAACTCTCTGTGTGACCCCGGATCGACCGTGCTGGCGTCTCACCATTGTGTTAGCTTTTTTTTTGTTTTTATTCTTGAGGGGTACGGTCAAGTCACTCAGCTAATTTGGATTAGGAACTCATCGTCAGCTGTAGGTTTAACTACGTACATTGTTATCTCTTATTTTGGGTTTGAAGTTTGTTGATTATGGTCTGCTACCGGGCCTTTGTCCACTTTTTACCGTCCACCTGTGCGACTTGTCTTACTAAGTGTACTTAAATATCTTCTTTGTGCTCCCCTATCAGTATCCGCAGTGTCCGCTCTGTATTTTCAGCTGTTCCATTAGCACATAAGCAACCTAATCATGATGCATACTGCATTCGACATCTCAGAGCAGCCATTCAGGGTGGCTTTCCAGCTAATCAGATTGTTTATACTGATTAGATGTTTAACAGTATATTTTACTTCTACCATTCCTCTCAGCTACTGCTTACTATTGTCACAAGAGTGCTCCAGGGCATGGCTGACGAGGACGATTCATATATCAAGCAGGATATGAACATATAAATACTTTGCAGACTTGGAATCAGAAGACCAGTTGACAAAACGCGGATTGCCGAACGTGGTCCTGAGGCCGGACCGTGGCGGAGCAGAAAGACCCCCTAAGACAGCAAATCTCTGTATCTGGTACATACAAAGAGACAAATTCGCATCTTTGCCACAGATCTAATCGGCATCTTCACGAAAAGATTGTCTAATATTTGTTCCGTCAAAGTCAACCTAATTTACATATAGAAGCTTACTTTACCGACTTAATTGCTGATTTGTACAACTAGATATGAACAAAGTCAAATGTGACCGTTATGGAACTATCCATCCAGAAGTATGTAGATTTAACCATACTAGAATAAATCACTGCGGGTTTGGCTTTAGGTTCACGCTTCGGACCCGCTAAGCTGTGGACGGAGATGGTAAACAAACATCAACATGTTGTCGCCTACAGGCATGCTGCGACTATCTCCGAAAGTCAGCAAGCAGAATAGTCGCCTGGATGTCCAGCGGTTACTCCTTAGGCATCTGGTCGCTGACCGAACCACGAGGCTGCCTGCGTAAGTGCGTCTTTTACAATAAATGATTATGCCTAACGGCATGCTCTAGGGCACGCGTATGATTGTGGCACCCCGCAAAGTGATGCTTGCAGGACGAGTATGCTCGCAAGATGGGAAGTATCAACTGATTGTGGTCTGTCAAACCTGCGAATGTCGACGAATGCAATGCTGGACTCGGACCTTGCGTATCGAACTGCTGGGCTTAAGATGCCCTCTTGACCAGAGATCTGCCAGCTACCTAGTACCGCTGGCTGTTAAACTTAGACACTCCGCTGACGTCGACCACAGCCTGTTTCCATATCAGAATCGCGTTGCAGGACGAGGTGGAAAATGTTGGCTTGCGGATCGCCGACTGGGGAACTCGAACAAACAGGTTTTGTTGCCAATGGGCAATTAGTGTTTACTGTGTGGCAAGCTAGGGAAAATGTACAGAGCCCAGTAGAGTGCAAAATTTTCGGGCAGGAGTTGTGCTGTACCTCCGCGGCAAACTGGAAGCTCGGGCATATGTAACTTACATAGGAGATGCGGTCGAGAGAACCAGTCCTTTTTCCTTAACCCCGGACCTCACCGGATGGGGAGTCCAATTCCAGAATGTAAGCGCTGTTGTGGTGCGAATTCTCCAATATGCCAAGACTGCTGAAAACACACGTATTGACAAGGCGGGTAGGGATCCACTTATTTCGTACAAGATTACACTCATACACACAACTCATACACCCCTCGTGATCGTGCATCTTCTTGTCTTCATCGATATGGATTGAGCCGGTTCCACACTGAAGGGCGCCGCCGGGTTGGTGGGCACCCCCATGGCGGGGCTCCTGGTGCGCACAGCCAACGGCGAGACCACCTCGCGCAGCTACTTGAAAATGGCGATCTTTGTCGGCGCTCTGATGGTGGCATCCACCCTGGCGGTCGCCTGGGTGCGAGTGGAGCAAGGATTCGATCGGGTTCGTGGGCGTCGTTCGTGGGTATGGAAGCTCTAGGGTTTATCCCGGTGGGGGTATAGGACAACGTTTGGTGTCTTTTCGGTGCCCCAACCCCAACCGGGGAATAGATGTAGCGTTTGTGGCCGTGAGGCAGCTAGCCAACGATGATGGCTCAACTAATTCGCTCTGGCGCCCTTCTTCGGTGGGACTGCAGGTCGAGTAGATCGTAGCGATACTTGTCGCCCTGGTGGCTGCTCACGGACACCACGGGCACCGCGGACACGTGGATTGACGCGTTCCGACAAGCAATGCTGATCGTGGTACTCTTAGATATCGGGCATGCCCTCTCCTCCAGCTAGCCCTTCACCATTGGCCTTTGCATGCGTAACATACTATTGATAGATAGGGTCACCACATCAGTTGGAGCACAGACACACTGGGTGTACGACTAAGGGGCAGGACGAATCAAGTTAGACTTTGGCACTTGATACTGAAGAGCCGTCCGGCTATTGATAAGCATTGGTGACAAGGTCCTCTTACTACTAATTATTCCAGGTGTAATGAGAGTAAGCATAGGTTGGAATTTCATCAAAATTGTCGAAATGCCTTATTATAACACGATCTATCTATAGTAGGATCCCAGAAGCGAATAATATTAAGAAGTATAAGAAAGATATCAGAAATGGATGATATACTACAGGGGTAATACTATTGGTATGAGGCCAATACCAGCCCTACTAAGAGCTGGATTGACAAGGCTAATTCTAAGATACTATACGGCAGGCTCAGGATCCCTGTCATGCAACTAAATCTAGTAACTTCCTCGGCCCGACATGTATACTACAGGCAGCAGACTTGATACCCGTAATACTGGGTACAAGAATGGAGGACCTCCGTAAAACAGCGGGAACCTGGGCCCTATCAAGGAGATCTGCTGAATCGTAGGTCTCACTATCTGTAGAGCTTGTTTTCCTAGAATTAAGCGTTTAGGTTTTATACAGACTACTTATAGCTGGTGATATACAGTAAAAGTACAGCTTCTACCGGAAATTGCAGCTAAAGGGCCTGGAGTTCCCACTCTACCTATCACCCGTTGTGATTGGCTATCTCGTCTACATTTGCTGGTTTCCACTGCTCTGATTCGTGGTATCCTCTACTGATTAATGCACTGCTTATGTGAGCTGTCCGTCTCCACTCCTTCCTTCCTTCCTCCATAGTACAAAAACACATGATCCGATTGCACTTCACTTACTTCATCTTCTACTTAATTAAATCGATATCATCCTTGTTTGATCCGTCCCTGCCTCTTTATTGAAGATCTCCTCGAGGATCAAAGCATTTTACGGCTTCTCTAGACCTACAGATTTCGGATAGTGCCAAAATGTTCCAGCCTGCACGATCTGCATCGAAGCCAGCAACGGCGCCTCGCGTGCATGACACTAAAACCCGGTTTATGCGCCCAATCGAGATCAACCACGGTGATTGGATCTGAGGGGAAAGACCCCCTGTCACGCCAGTTTGCGGCCATTGAAGGCCAACTGCTAGGCTGTCATATTTAAAAGAACTAGATCTCGCGCAATCATCCATCAATCGTTCCTTGGTCAAATCTCAATCCCCAAGATGGAGTCACCGATCGAGACAAAGAGCCCATCGAACCCTCAGAAAAAGACGTTCTCGAGGAGATCCCGCACTGGCTGTCGGACCTGTCGGTGAGTACCGAGTGGTCTGCCTTTGAGTTGACAGACTGGCTGGGATTGGCTAAAGGATCTTGAATGCACAGAGCTCGCCGTGTCAAATGCGACGAATCTCCTGGTGCATGCAACAACTGCACAAGCACCGGTCGCACTTGCGCGTATGACATGCAACGGCTTCCCCCAGGAGGTGGGCGTAAGAGAACTACAACCAACCCCGTCATTTTGTCAGCTCCCAACGGCGCATCTGCCACCATCCGCGCCGCCATCGCAGCCAAGTTCCAGTGGAAAGTGACCTCTGATGAGAGCCGCTGTCTCGCTTTCTTCCAGCACCGGTCTGTCCCGCAACTCGTGGGCTACTTCGACTCGCCTCTGTGGCGGGAACTGATTCTGCGATTGTCCTGCACCGAGCCTGCAGTGTACCATGCGGTCGTTGCACTCGGGGCAGTGAACCAGGCCAACGAGATGGCAGGTCGTACTCCAAGGCCCGGACAGCAGCACCTTCTGCGGAATACCTGGTACAGCTTCGCGCTGGAACAGTCCTCCCGTTCATTTGCTCTCATACATAAAAGACGCACGTCACACGACCCGCAGCTCCAACAAGTCATTCTGGTTTGCTGTTTGCTTTTTATTATTTGCGAGTTACTGCGTGGAAACGTCACCGAGGCCACCTGCCACCTGCAAGGAGGTCTGCAGATCTTGCATACGATGAACATCGAGCGAGGCTCATCGGGGTTGGAACTCAGCTCCGGGGGAGTGGACGAGTGTGTCGTGGAGTCCTTCATGAACTTTCAAGAAGGGTCGATCTACTATGGTCTAAAGGAGCCCCTGCGTTTCGACAGCGAGTTCGTCTACGATCGACCCTACGAGGCCTACCTCCAGCCCTTCCAGAGCCTCTCCTACGCACGCAGGGCCTTCCGGCCCCTCCAGCACACCAGCTTCGAGCTGATCGCGACGTGCATGTCGGCGTCCGAAGCCGACATCGCGAGCAATTATGCCACGATCCACTTCCAGCAGCACCGACTGATCACCCTGCTGACACGGTACCTGCATGCGCTGGACGACTTCTGCCTCCGCACCTTCGGATCCACCTCCTTCACCTGCCCCGTCATGACCACGAGCGGGGACGCCGCGCGCCGCAAGGAATTCCGCGAGGTCGAGCTGACGCGGCTCACCTGCCTCGCGCTGCTCTTGGGGCTGAAGACCGCGACGTACAGCAAGCGGCAGCCGCCGATGCCAGACCGGCACCTCTGCGAGCGGCGGAGCCTGCTGGCCGCCGCGCAGACCGTCATGCGCAAGTTCGACGGCCCGGACCGCCGCCCCGCCTTCGCGCCCACCAGCACCGTCGTCGCCGCCGTGTACATCGCCGCCCATGTCTGCCCGGACCACACCTTCTACTGCCTCGCCAGCGACCTGCTGCGCTCCTGGAGCTCCGAGGAGGGCTTCATGAGCTCCACCATGAACGCCAAGATTCTCGATGAGTCGCTCAAGCTGTACCTGGCGCAGGTGTGGCGCAGCGCCGCCCCCATGCCGGACGGGGTGACCTTCTCCACGGACGCGACGGGCTGCCAGGTCACGGCCCACCTGACATACCGTGCGAATGGGGTCGAAAAGCGGCGCTCCATGGTCCTCGAGAGGGATGAGTCCCTCGTGGCGGAGCTGCGGGCCATCGACAACTCCCAGGACTGGGCGTGTTCGCGCGCGTTAGGGTTGCTGGATCGGAGAAGTTACCTGTGAGGGCTGATCGTGTTTCGGCCACAACCTCGTTACGATTGAGGGCCAACACATTTGTACATAATCGAAGGGTGCCCCTGGTGTGATGGAAAAACCAATCTGGCGGGTATTCATTCACTCCGCTGCGCTCATGTGTCATGATGCATGAATCTATGGTTCGTCCCCGGCTGGATCATCCCTGTGGATGTGGATCTTCTCGTAACCGGATCTTTGACATTCCAGAGTTAGTGGGTAGTCCAGTTGAGTATGCGCGTGACGCCGGGCAGTTGTTTCCATGATTTACCTAACGAAGTAGGCTGGCTGAGCTGTACTGAATTATTTTGCAGCCTAGGATGGCAGCAAGCACGGTCCGGGCTAAGGAGCTGGATCACCTGGACTCAGCTAGGGAGGCAGGGTATATAAATCCTTTTCGCCCTTTCTATTCTCATTGCTCAACATTGCCAGTGCAACCGCAACATAGTGTTCCCCCTTCTGAAGTAAGAACTGTGAACATGAAGGCCAAACTGCGCAAGCATCTCTCTTTCTTCAAATCAGAAAGGGCACCCTATTTGTTGAATGTGTTCTCGGTATGGCCAGCCTCTGGTGTCCATTATGCGTCACACTGCGGATCAATCTAGGCTTTCCAAGGAAGATGTTGCACAACTTCTTAGTCGCTTATCCTGTGTGACCGGCATGTTTGATGCTGTACGGTTTTCAGCTCTGGAACTTGCGTGGCTGCTGTCGCACTGCAGAATGTTCATGTATCCACTGTACTCGGGGGATGATCTACATTGACTTTGTCTCATCTCAAGCAACTATCGACGAAGACAGCCGGTCTACATCGTCGCGGTTGGTGCAGATTTTGTGGCTGCAGTCGTTGCGAATCGCCTACCCTCGCCAGATGGCATCAATGCGCCCGAAGCATTTGCCGATCGATCTCGATCATGACTATGATCGTCACAGTAGGCCACCAAGCTGAGTATAATGGTTTTGCAAGGGGGCTGAAAGCTGATCAGTGGGGGTTCAGACATTGTCAGCGGTGGTCCTCGCGGATGCAGTCTCAGTCAGCTTCGCATTGCTTTTTCCGGGCCAGGAGTGATGGTTTGCAGGGATCTCTGCAGACCCAATCTTCAGGGTTGTGATTCTTTGTGAAAAGGCTGCTCATTGCATACATATATGAGTCCTGTCTCAGATGTTCCAGCACAGTGGTTCTTGACTCACACCAACATCCACTCTGCTGGGATTTAGTCACGGGCTTTATACATTTCCGTCGTGGTAACGCGACAGGCTGAAACCTCTGACTACACCCCTCTGCCCCTGCCCCGCCCTGTCGTGAAAGGGTTCCAGCATGCGTTCTCAAGATGAAGTCGATCTGGAACGGAAACCCTTACTCGACCGACGCTCGCGGAAGCTCTTCCAGATCCTGAACTACAACTGGGTGATCTTCCCATGCACGGCCTTTTTGTCGTTCCTAGGTACATCCAAGAATTCTCTGTGATTATGCCACATGCTTACTGGCTCCGCTGTAGGAGTATATTCTCTAATGGTGTGGGCCGGAGTTCCTGCGGCGGTCGTGCAACCGGGGGTGCTCTGGACGCGCGACTGCACGATCATCACCCTCATCATCACCCCGTTCCTCCTCGCCCAGTTCCCCCCCTACTACATCCTCTGGGGGATGTGCCTCCCCATCCGACCGTTCTCATACGCCCAGGCCCCGAAACAACGATCCTTCCGCAGCCTGCGCGTCGTTCTTGTCACGAAAGCGACCAACATCCAGGGAAGTACTATTCCCCTCTCAACCTCTGCAACATCCTGCCCCCAATACTAACCGAAACATGAAGACCGTCCTCAACACCGTCGAACTCTGGAAACCCCTCAGCCAAGCCTTCCGCATCAGCTTCGTCGTCGTCGTCGACTCAGCCCACAACCCCTTCACCACCCTCCTCCCCAACTGGGTCGAGCAGCTACAATGCCCGCCCTCCTTCCAGGCCGCGCGCGCCACCCACAAGGCCCGGGTGCTGGAGTGGTACCGGCGCCACAGCAGCCTCAGCGACCGGGACTGGGTGCTGCACCTGGACGAGGAGACGGAGATCGACGACTACCTGATGCAGGCGTGTTTGGATTTCATCGAGCGGGGGAGCGATGATATCGGGATGGTGCGTCACATAACCTTGAGCCCCTCTTCCCAATCCTCCCTTCCCATGCTTGCTCGGGCATAGCCAACCCAGCTAAAGGGAACAATCTACTACAACGCTTCTTCGCACTGGCAACACCCGCTCACCACCGTCGCCGAGATCCTGCGCATCGCCGAGAACTTCGGCCGGTACCAGCTTCCCGTGCGGTTCTTCCGGCAGCCGCTGCTCGGGTTCATGCGCGGGAGTTTCCTGCTGCTGAACGGCACGGTCGAGAACGCGGTCACCTGGGACACGGACTGTTTGACGGAGGATCATTGGTTCGCTTACTACGTATGGCCTCCCTTCCCTGCTGTCATCTGGGAGTGTGAGAGGAGGGCGTGCACTTTCAGCACAAACCCAAACAGACCAAGTGACTAATTGAAGGAGGGTAGGCCGCAAAGCAAGGCTTCAAATTCGGGTGGCTGAACGCGATCGCGCGCGAGCAGGCCCCCTCCACGCTGGGCGATCTGCTCCGCCAGCGGCGCCGGTGGTACAGCGGGGAGCTGATGATCCCCAGCTGGGCGCTGCGCGTGATGGTGGCGTTTAATATGTTGGAGTTTGTGGCGCATTTCTGCTTGTACGTTCTCCTCCCCGTGAGAATCTGCCTTGGCCAGGCGTGCAGCCTTCGCATTCTATCGGTCTGTGGTCACTGATGCTTGTTGGGGTGTGGGACAGAATGATGACCATGATCTACGGCGGCTGGACCATCTCCGTCTCCTACGGCTTCTTCGTCTGGACCACCTTCAACCTGGCCGTGCTGCTGCACGGCCGCGTGGTCGCGTGTCTGCTGGAGGACCTGGACTGCCATGCCACAGCGCTGCTGGATATCCCGGTGCATGTGGTGCTGACGGTTGTGCTGGCGCCGGTGGTGGATTTGGTGCAGGCGGCGACGTTCCTGTGGACGGTGGTAAGGCCAACGAGGGAGTTTACGGTTATTCGGAAGGATTAGCAGCCTCTCAGGGGATGGGAGTGTTAGGGTTGGGGCGGTAAAGGGGGTTGCGGGTTTGTTGCTGTTTTGTTGAGTTATTGTGGTTGTTGCTGTGCTTGTAAAGCGAAGGGGGACGGAGGGTTCAGTTGCTAGTGGATATCTTGATACCTGTTTCCTATTATTTAGATAGCGTTCTGCGTCTTCTTTACTACATTACTACTAGCTTTGTTCAAACTCGATTGTCTGCACTGATTGAAAATCCAAGAGGAAAAGGAAAGGAATGGGGAAGCAACCCGACTTACCATCCCAACCAAGCCCCGTCGCAATCTCAATCGCCCTGGGCCCCACACCCACACAGTTCCATCCACGTGTTTCCAACTCTTGCCGGTATCCTGACAGTCCCCTCACGAGCAATGATATAACATGTCTGCCATGAGGATGGACCCACCGAACTGAGCCTGTATCCGGTCGTGGGCCGGGGGTAGTCCCCAATTCGACTGCATCGGGGTTCGGTTCATGTATGGTTCGGGGACCTTGTTGCGAGGTACGACCTGAGTGTGTGGTATAGTCTTTGTATTCCAGCTGTCGTGGTAATGATATCCTTTACTGTAGTGCTTCGGCTTGTTTTCTGGTTTTAGTGACTTGGTCGCTGGGCTGTGCGGGTCATGTGTGGTGTACATAGCGCTATTTTTGTTGCGCGAGGGTATTAATCCTGATCCTAGTTTCTGGGATGCCCTTCGGGGTTCTATGTTGTATCTCTACGAAAATAAAATAAATAAATAAAAGATGGTGACAGAAGAAAATGGCAAAAAAAAGGGGGGGGGGGGGGTTATAATTCTATTGATCATTTATATTTCTCATTGGTGTGCTGGAAGTGATTGAGTATTCAACTTATGCTGCGAATAGGCGCTGCTGAGATATATATCGCCCTCACACTCGGCACAACCCCAGAAACCTACACCCACGAACAATATATTGATTCACAATTTTCAAACCCCCATCAAAGATACTATCCCTCTACGGATCGCAATCAAACCCAACAAAGCCCCAGTACCACCCATAAACCAAAGACACTTAAGGAGAAACCCACTGCAAACCAGGTGCATACTCAGCCATTCCCCTGTAACGCATTGGTTAAGGTTAACAAAACCACCCGCACCTTCAACAACTTGTCTCGATGGTGTAGTTGGTTATCACGTGGGTCTCATATCTCGCATATGACTCGGAAGCGCAACTTCTGGGCGATCCCAAGGCCGGGAGTTCGAACCTCCCTCGGGACATTACTTTTTGCTTTCCCCCAAACTCCCCTCCGGGGGGTGGATTCGTTTTCATCGTCGGGATTGTGTGATATGATTTTTGATTTCGTTCGACAAAAATAGGGTTCTTAATTTTGTCATAACCTCTGGGTATGTTCTTGATCCTCGGATCGGTTTGGCAGCCGAAACCTTCAGCAGAGGACGACGGTACGGTGGCAGACACGCGAGTTTGGCCTTACCGCAGCATGACGATGCGAACTCACCTGTTCCCGCCGGGTGGTCTCGTGACACATTTATAGGTAGGGGTGAGATGACCACCCGTGATAACCGTTACACTAATCCCACGTGCATCCCAAGCCCACTAAACAGATACTGTAAAGCAGAACAATCAACCCACGAACGCCTCCCCCGTGCAATCCCCCTAGCAAGTCCCAAGCATTCTCGCACCCGCGTATGCCCAGACCGGTATGTAGTATGAGAAGCAAGGTTTGTCATCAAGAATGGGCCTATGGCGCAATTGGTAGCGCGTACGACTCCAGATCGTAAGGTTGCCTGATCGAGCCGGGCTGGGCTCATCCCTTCTTTTCTCTTTTTGTGTCACGCCTGAGAGAATTGTACCCTAACTTGACCCCTATTCACAATGGTAAATAGCCAAGAGTTTACAATAACACTTATCGCAAACCCCAACCCGAAGAAAAATTATTATTCGGCTAAAATAATCTAGCTTCTAATCTATATTACAACAGAGAGTACGAGTCTGGTCGAAGCCAGGCGACTAAGCCCACCCGCGCTTCTGCTTCCACTGCATGAATTTAGCGGCGAAGGGGAACAGCAGGATGGAGAGGGCGATCCAGATGAAGAGCACGGCAAAGTCGAGGCCGATGCGGGAGTGCGTGTCGAAGAGGATGGTGCGGAGGGCTTCGACGACTGTTTTTCTTGCGTGTTAGTATCGTCCTTCCACCGGAAAACAAGTGCAAAATATCAGGACCAGGGAAGGGAGAAAGGAACGTACTCCGATGCAGAGGCCACGCGTACCCCCAGCGGAAGAACCCCGGCGCCAGATCGATGGCATAAAACCCCGTGGCGACGTTGGTGATGACCCAAAAAATCAAGAACAGCGAACTCCAGGGGAACCCGATGATCATGGCCATGTTCTCGCAGGGGAAGCCCAGGGCGCACATGCCCACCCAGTTCAGCATCCAGTACACGACGAACGAACCGTGGCCGTAGGCGTTGGGGTTGTCGGCCGGCTCGACGGGCGAGGCCGGCGGGTTGGTGAAGGGGATCTGGAAGGCGAGCGAGACGAAGCTGTAGAACAGCGAGAGGCAGAAGTAGGTCCCGATGTTCGCGACGATGCGCCACAGCAGCCACTGCGGGATCTTGAGCGCGGGGCTGTTGGGCGTCTTGAGGAAGCGCAGGTGCACCGGCATCATGAACGGGGTGTTGAAGAAGGCCAGGATGATCAGGTAGATCAGGCCGATGCTGGTGGCGGGCGAGATGACGGCCGGGCCGAAGAAGCGCAGGTCGATCTGCGTGAAGCCGATGGCCGGGTTGAGGGCCTGCGCCGGGGCTTGCGTCAGGTTGGTGGTGGTGGTGGTGGTGGTGGTGGTGGTGCTGCTGCTGCTGGTGAGGTTCTGGATCCAGCGCGGCCCGAAGTAGCTGCGCACCGCTTGCTCCAGCCCCCAGAATTCCGGCAGGATGTAGTTATAGTAGGTGGACTCGTCGCGCGCGCTGATGATGATGAATTCGGCGGCGCCGTAGGGGTCGTAGGAGGTGTTGCCGCCGGTGACGGCCCCCTGGAGGAGGGCAGTCGCGTTGGCGTTGATGATGATCGCCGCGTAGGCGTGCTCATCGTACACGCTCTGCCGTACCGCCCACGGGTCGTTGTCGAAGTCCGCCGGCGAGCGGATCGTATACCCCAGTGCTTCCGGGTTGGTGCGGACGGTCTCCTCGACCACGTGCGTGATGGCGGGGCCCACGATGGGCGTGGTGTTGCGATAGGGCTCCACTTGGCCGTCGAAGTCGACCACCCAGACGGTGAGGTTCTCGAACCGCGTCTCGAGCTTGAATTGCACGGCCCAAAATAGCGACAGAATGCCCAGAATGAAGGTGCAGAGAATTAATACTGCTAAAGTCAGCTCTGATGTAACACTCACTCACTCACCACCACCGCCAGTTGGGGCAAACTCACCGGTCTTCCCCCACTGGAGGAAAACATGACGTCGGACTTGCGATAAGGCAGGATCGAAAAACGAGACGCCGGCGGGTGGCGCAGAAGGCCTGACCCCCGTCTCGGCCTTGTCGATGGACTCCTCGGCGCTGCTCATCCTGAAGGAACAGAAGGACCAAGAGGCGCAGAGATGGATGAGGATCTAGGATGCAACCAACAAGAAGGGATCAGACCACCAACATAACTTAGCTGCAGGGCAGGCGAGCGGGCGACTTCTTAACCCTAAGTACGGCGGGAACGCTGTATGCATCATTGCTCGACCCTGACTGCGTAATCCGGGCTGTTAACTCCTTCGAGTAATCAAATTCTTTATCTCCGGCGCAGATGCAGATCCATGGCTCTCATTGGTCAGGCCTTCGGCCTCGATCGGGGCCCGAAGGTACGCGAGAAAATTTGCTTAGTGACCTTAATCTATCAGGGGTCTGAGATCAGGGGACTGACCCGTGGCTCAGTTTGTGCCGTATTGCTGGATCTCGGAAAGTTGCTTATACATTCACCCGCAATCCAACCCTCCCCTCCCTTGCGCTACCGCATCTTATCTGATTGATCCCTCCCCATCCTACTACAAATAAATAAGCAACGCCTCGGACTCCTGCACAGTGAAGGTCGCTTGGCCGCTCTGCACGGTTGTTGTCTCCGTCTCCGCCGTGCCCTGCAATGCACACGTCCCGTTGGCAAATGTCTGTCCCCCAATGGTGATGGCCCCCGCTCCCACGGTCGTTGTCGCCGCATCACCTGTCAGTCGCTTGGCTGATACGGTGGTCGAGGACAGGCCGCTCAAGGTGATGTTGACGCTGCTCCGTGTCCCCGAGGTGTAGTAGTCCGAGTTGTACAGCAGCACCCGCGTTGGCGCTCCGCTGTTGTCGTAGATCGCATAAGCGGCCACCCGGCTGTCGCCGCTATCCAACTGCGCGACCTGCGCCGCTCCCCCAAGCGCCAGCGCCGCGGTATAGGCGCCAAAGAACGGGGCGTTGACTGTCTCGTCCCACCAGCAGTACGGACCTAGAGGTTTCAGTGTCAGTGGGTGCCCTCGTACTACACTTGATCGACCACTTACAGTTCCCAATAGTCCCCTGATGGAAATACAGTTGCTGCCGACCGTGTCAGTCTTGTAAGATCAACATCCACGTGGACGAGTTGTTTAACTCACCTTGATGCCCAGAATAACAGCCTGCATCGCGTAGTCCAGGATCCACAAGCCCGCGCCAAAGGTAGGACTAATCCCCCCGCCTCCCCCGGTCGCTACCCTTCAGTTAGTTGGGTTCCCATTTCCAGGGTGGAGGTGAACGCACCGGAGTTGGTTTCTCCCATCACGAAGTCCTTGTCGAGATCATGCGCCGCGGACACCTGCGACTCGAACGCCGTCACGCCCTCCACGATCGCCTCATGGCTCATCAGCCCATCGAGATCCGCGGTCGAGGCGGAGTAGGGGTAGTAGTGGTGGCAGAAGGAGCGCACATATTGGGTGGCATCCGTGTCTTCCTCCTCGCCCACGAGGTTGGTCACCTCGTAAGACCCCAGTCCGAAAAAGACGCCCGCTTGGATGATGGCGGTCTTGTCGAGTGCGGTTCCGACCGAGCTCTGCCAGGCAACCTGCGACACGGCGTCGGCGGCTGCGGTCCAGGATTCGCCGTCGGCGATGGGGTCGCTGGATGTGAAGACTGCTGAGGTTAGACCTGCTGAGTTGATGGGGTCCGGGGACATACAGTTTGGCTCGTTGCCGAGTTCAATGGCGTATAGGTTGTTGATTGTGGAAGTGGCGACTTTGGCGGCTGCGATGGTATTGTTGATGTTGTCTAGGCGTCTGTTGAACCCTGTAGAGGGTTAGTATCGTGGGCTCGAGGTGAGTTGCTTGGTGGTTTCGTACCGATGGTTACAGATCCACTATAGCTCGCTGCTATGTCCATGAACGAGTCCCCGAAGGTCAGAGTCTCCGGGGCGTCGTCTGGCGAGGCGACGGTGTAGGATACAGCAGACGATAACGAGGCATTGTATGTCGCGCGGTCCCTATTCGGTCAGTTGGTGAAGTAACCTGAACCTGAAGGAGTTGAACTCACTGGGTGGTTCCTCCGATCCGGATTGGCGGACTTGTTCCATATGCATCGGCCAGCACTCCCAGGCAACCGTCGGTCAAGGACAGCTGCTCGAAGTACTCGGGGAAAGCGAAGAACTCGAATCTGATTGACTTGTCAACTATCATACCAGGATGGGGGAGATCCAGAAGACTCACGACAAGCCCACCGGCGCAGCATCGATCTGCGCACTCGCATTGGCAGGCACAGAAGAAGGGATCTCGAAGCTCAAGCCATTGACCACGCTCGCAGTAGCCAGGACCCCACTGACTATGGCAGACACACGTAGTTTCCTTGTAGTCATCATGGAAGTACACAATTGAAGATTGCTGGAGTTGTAGTTGACCGGGTTAACCTGGGAGCCCTGTAGCCATAAATGGAGCTCGGTTATTTATCTGGTCGATTGGCTGGCCAGCAGCAGCTCCCTCGGATAAATTGAGACCAGTTCATCAACCCATATGCAGGTGTCTCGGAGAATTGACGAGCGAGCAGGGGAAAACTGGAGATGGATTGGGAGAAGATCGACTCCAGTGACGCTGAAGTGCGGGGAAAATGCAGGCGGGGAGGAAAACGCGGAGAAGCCGGGGTGAGCAACGAGCGAGTTCTTCCACCAAACATCATGCATCATCCAGTTCTCTGGATACAACTTATCTTGTGAGGTAGCCAGAATATACAAACAAAGAAGTTGCGCATAGCATCATTACCGGCAGAAAGCCGACGGAGGTGGTTGACCCCTCCCATACAAGATAACCACCACCTATGAATCCACCATCACCTCAACCACCACACCACTAAGAAGTTAACATCAACAACCTCACCTCAACCCTCAAACACAAACAGTACTTGCCATCATGACCATCCCCGACCTCCACCCCCAAATCTCCATCCTCACGCCAGACCCCCCGACCACCCACCGCCTCAACGCGTGCGCCTACCAACAAAGCGCCCTCACCACCCTCGCCCACACGCAATACGCCGCCTTCTACACCCCGACGCCCGACCCAACCACGCGCTTCCTCACCCTCGCGCGCCGCGACCTCTCCGACCAAACCAGCGAATGGCACCACCTCACCTTCACGGATTACCCCCAGCGCACCGACGACGGCCACAACACCATCTCCGTGGGCATCTGCGCCGGCGACGGCACGATCCACCTGGCCTTCGACCACCACTGCGACACGCTGCACTACCGCCTCTCCCAGCCGGGGCTGGCATACGACACCCGCAAGACCAGCTGGACATCTGCCAGTTTCGGGCGCGTGCAATCCCAACTCCCGGGGTGCAGCCCATTAAGCGACGTGACGTATCCCCGCTTCATCCCCGCAGGAGAGAACCTGTTCTTCGAGTGTCGCATCGGACGGTATGTCCCGTTCCCCTGCCCCAGCCCCCAACCCTAACCAACTCCCCCCCCCCCTCCCACACTAACTGAATCAAAACAGAGCAGGAGCCGGCTCAGAAGCCCTATACCTCTACACCCCAGCGCCAAACACCACATCCACAGATACACGCACAGATACATCCCCACCCACACCCCCAGCAACGAACCCAAATCCGAGAACAGGAACAGGGAAATACAGCCCGCATCCCACGCCCCAAGCCCTCTACCTCCACGGCCAAGCCTGCAATCCCTACCCAAACGGCCTCTCCTTCCACCCCCCAACCCACAGACTGCACCTCACCTGGACGAACCGGCACTTTGTGGAATACGAAGGAGCAGGGGACCCGACCTCCACGGCGCACAAAGCGCAGGCGGGGCCGAACGGGCCCGAGAACAACGAGGGGCTGTACCATGCTTTCGCCGAGGTGGACACCAAGCCCTTGCACCCGGGGAGAGGCGTAAGCGTACGATGGCGGGGCAGCCATAACGCGAACGAGGTTCTTGCGACCGGTGTCTTCGGTGCGAATCCTCCAGATGAAGCTGAAAAGAAAGCAATGACGCCGCTAGACTCCCAGGACCCCCGGCTCCGGGTGAGGCGGATCCCCCGCGGGAGTGGGATTATGAACCAGGAGGGCCAGTTTGTCGATGCAGACGGCAACCTGCATGTGTTGAATCGCGAGAATACGCGGGCGGGGCGGGAGGAGTGGGTTTATTATGTTTGTGGGCCGGATACAGAGGGGTGGGAGAGTTGGGCGTTGGAGGGCGTTGATCCGACGGAGACGGGGTTGAGGGGCAAGGTGGTTTGCTGGCGTTCCCGGGTGTGGTTTGTTTTGCCGGAGAATGAGAGGGACGAGTGGGTGCTGGCGCGGTGGGGAAGGGAGGAAGGGTTGGAGGTTGTGTGGAGGGGAAAAGGGTGTACGGGGGAGCCGGTGGTGGATGAGCGGGCGTTGCTGGAGTCGGGGGTTTTATCGGTCTTAGGGTTGAGGGTCGATGGGGAGGGGGGGAGGGAGGTCGTGGTGCTGACGTTTGGTTTGGAGGAGTTGAGTTGATATAGTTCTTGAGGTAAGGTGGATTCGCGGTAGGACCGCTGGACGATGCTATTCCATTGTATCTGGTCGCTTTTATATCAACCTATCGAGCAAGGCTTGGATACGAAAGAGAAGGATAAGAATGGGGCGAACATCAGAAGAGGCTGTCAGTGATATGCCCAGGAACAGACACCGACAGGCAATCCGGAGGAACTGCAGCTACAAGCATATGTCGTGTCTTGATATTAACTATAACCTAAATCATCATCCATGAGCACATACTCAGCAATGATACACACTGCCCCCAACCGGACAGCACATAAAGACAGACATCCCACGGCGGTATGCAATAATATAACATGTAGAGAAGGAAACACAAGAAACAAAGAAAACCGGGGATATTAAAGAACATAGACCGCCATCACCGTCTATGCATGCTCGTGTGGGATGCTGTCGCAAAGAAACACAATTTTATACAGGCGTGATATCATATTAACCAGTCCGTTTACTCGGGCTTGCGAGCAACCATCAGGTACATCGGTGTGAACAGCTTCTTCTCACCACCGGCCACCAGACAGTCACCGGCCAGAGCCAGACTGTCGGCGGTCTTCTGAGAGCCCGCGGGGGCGAATCCGATCTTCTCCAAAGCGCCGACGAAGCGGTGGGCGATGCCACGGCCCCACCAGGTCATGCGCGCAATGGTGAAGAAGTCCCAGATGGTACCCATGTGCTTGAAGGATCCGGCCAGGGGATAGTACCAGGGGATCGCGTCGGGGCGGTCGGCCAAGTCCTCGTTGTGGAGGAGCTCGAAGCCAGCGTCCTTGACGGCCTGGAGACCCTCCGACACCTTGACCATGTTGGAGATACCGTCACCCTGCTCGATACCCAGACGGATCTTGCGGTGCTCGGCGTTGTCGTTGTCGTATTCATCAGTCATCAACCATTCGTACACACCGAAGACACCGCCGGGCTTGAGCACGCGGAAGATCTCCTTGTAGACACCCACCAGCTCGGGGGCGTGGCAGGTGGCCTCAATGGCGTAGACGGCGTCGAAGGTGTTGTCCTCGAACTTCATCTGCATGAAGTCGCCCTTGACGAAGTTCAGCTTGTGGCTCAATCCCTCCCGCTCGGCGTAGCGGGTCGCGCGCTCGATCTGGTAGTCGTTGTTGTTCAAGCCGGTGACGTTGGCGTCGGAGAACTTGACAATCTCGCGAGCAGGACCGCCGACACCGCAGCCAACATCGAGAACCTTCATGTTGGCCTTGATTCCCATCGTGTGGGCCAGGTAGTGTTCGTGACGCGCAATGGCCTGGCGGAAGGGCTCGCCAGGAGCGAAGCGGCAGAAGTGGAAGGAAGTACCCCAGCCATATTCATAGAAGTCGGTGGCCAGGTTGTAGTAGCTGGAAGAACAAAGTTAGATGGGCAATTGAGGTCATAGCGGCGATGGAAGACATACTGCCGGGTCAAGGTCGCATACTCCGCTCGGCGGGCCTGAAGTTCACGATTGATTAGCTTGGCCCAGCAGCAACGGGCGCCGGTTGCACAGTGCTTACCGCGCGAATCTCCTCGGTCTCGTCCTCAGCGCTCTTGTTGTCCCAGTGCTTGAAGTACTCGTCGATGGCGGCCTTCTGGGCAGCGGCGTCCTTGCCACGCATGGCAGCAATGCCACCCTGGGATTGAGCGGACTTTCCGTGCAGGACACGGTTGAACTCAGCGTCGCGCACATGGTTCTCCTGTTCCAAAGCGGTGGGAGCCATTTTGAGAATTGAAAGTGGTGGTGGGGATTAAAAGGATTAAAAGGGGGTAAAGCCGGGTTGAAAGAAAAGTGGGTTGTGTGAAGGAAGAAAGGGGGAGAAAGAAGGCAATTATATATCCACGACCCAGTTGAATGGAAGGGAATTGAAGGAAGAGAATTGAAGCCGAACAGGCAGCAAAGAAAGGCAGGAAGAGGGGAAGAAGAGGAGGTGAGGGGAGGTGGAATGAAATGAAGCGAAATGAGATGAAATGAAATGGAAGGGAAGGGCCACCGTAATGTCCAAGGGAACACGCAAACACGAAGAACGGGGAAAGAAAGGGGAGGCGGAATTGCGACCGACCGACCGACCATTCATTAAGTTGAGTCGACTTTGACATTTCCCCAGCCAATCACCTTTGCAATGCTGGCCAGCCAACCAGAGACTCAATTCAAGGCAGCACTAGACCTGATCGGGCCTTCCGGGGTTCTGCCCGGCCGGGAAAAAGTGTGGCCGAACGGGACGATGGAACCACACTTTTCTCCATATGGCTTAGTGCCAGGCATCTTCCGCGCCTCCAAGCCTTGATCTTCGCCCGCCAACTCTCTCTCGTTCCTGGTTGCTTCCTCTGCGTATTGCGTATTGCGTATTCGCGTATCTACGCGGATTTCGGTGGCAGGCATCATCAATTCCCAATGCATCTTGGGGCTGGCAGGGGTGCGGATGAGAGATGCAACGCTCTTTGGATTCCACATGCTAAATTCATTTCTATTCAGCCCCTGTATCACCGGAGTACGTAGTGTGCCTCCTCCGTAGTAAACGAACTTGTAGTTGGAAATGCCCTCCATAGCCCATCAGCCACATAGATCTCATACAGTCACGTGAAGAACACCTGCGGGTGCTTATGTCATGCGTTCGCCACAACGCTCTCCACTAGCCACATTCAGCCACGATGACTATCGATAATCCAAGTTCTTGCTGCCGCTGTCAACTCCCCCAGTTCATCTCTGAGCTTCGCCGCTGGAGTCACACACAGAGCATCAAACCACATCATCACCATGCCTCCTGCTCAGATTAAGCAAGATCTCAACCGATCCGGATGGGAGACCACCGACTTCCCCTCAGTCTGTGAGAGCTGTCTCCCGGACAATCCTTACGTTCAGATGCTGAAAGAGGACTATGGCGCAGAATGCAAACTTGTAGGTAGCCCTACCGTCGCTCTGCGCACCCATTCTAGCCAAAGATACTAACACCGTCACAGTGTACGCGTCCGTTCACCATCTTCCGCTGGAAGGCCGACCGCACCGCCCGCACCAAGCGCACCACCATCTGCCTCACCTGCGCCCGCCTCAAGAACTGCTGCCAGTGCTGCATGCTGGATCTGTCCTTCGGCTTGCCCATCGTCGTCCGTGATGCCGCCCTGAAGATGGTCGCCCCGGGCCCGGAAAGCACCGTCAACCGCGAATACTACGCCCAAGGCCACGAGAAGGAGATCGAGGAAGGCCGCGGCGCGGTCGAGGAGTACGAGAAGACCGACGAGAAAGCGCGCGAGCTGCTCCGCAGACTCGCCAACAGCGAGCCCTACTACCGCAAACAGCGCCGGATCGAGGCGGCTCCCGCAGACGGGGAGGGTCCCGCAACAGGTTCCAGCGAGGCGCCCGTCGTCCACAGTCGGTACGGTAACGGGCCGGGTCCGATTCGCACCAGCGAGAGCCGGAGGGGAGCACCGCTGCCCGGCCGGGGCGGACGCGGAGCGGGAGGAGGAATGCGCGGAGGACGCGGCGGGCGTCCCTTCCCCAGTGCGGCGCAGGTTCCGCCCTCCGCCGACGACATCAACCCGCCCGCCGACCCCAACATCACCTCGTTGTTCGTGACGGGTGTCGAGGACGACCTGCCCGAGCACGAACTGCGCACCTTCTTCACCCAGTTCGGCTCGCTCCGCTCCTTGATCTGTTCCCACCGCGCCCACTCGGCGTTCATCAACTTCGCCACCCGCGAGGGCGCCGAGGCGGCCGCGAAGCACTGCCAGGGCAAGGCCGTCCTCCAGGGTTGTCCCCTGCGCGTCCGGTGGGGCAAGCCCAAGCCGCTGGACAACATGGACCGGGAGGAGCGGATGAGGAACGCCCGCGAGGGTCGACAAGCCGTGGGCACGCGCCCCTCCGGTGATGGTGGCAAGCGAGCCATCACGGCGGCCGGAGAGGACCTGGCTCAGGTACAAAGACCCCAGAACTACGCGGTGGCACCACCCCCGGGTACTGGCGAAATCCAGTACTCCAGTTTGAACGGCGATTAAACTCTTTTCTTTGTTAACACCCTTTTTTCCAAAAGGATGTAGGGAGCTTCATATGATGTATGTTTGCGAGCGGGCGTTTTGGCTTTCTTTTTATTTCTTTCATATTTTGTGTATGCATTTGTCTACCTAGTAGTCCTACAAACCATGAAATACCCCAAAGAGACGCCAGAAAGGAGAGAAGAGAGGAAACAAAAGGAAACTTCGGGTATACTATAAATACAATCCGCAATGCATATCTTTGCAATCAACCACCGCACCCCTAGCCCGTTTAGACTGTAGTCTGTCTCTGTACAATTAAATCGTCGTGATCAGGCAGAGCAGGGCTTGTCCACCTTGACCTTCTTCCCGGCGATCTTGATGGAATCGTTGTCGCCGCGCTCGATCTCGTCATGGATCCGGAGTTCTATGATCGCTGTTAGCATCGTACTTCTCTGGAATAAGGGCCGGACCGGAGGCCAAAAGCGCACCCCACTTAGCATTCTCGTCGCCGTCGTCGCGAACACCCTGCACGATGTTGTGCCGCAGGATGTTGGCCACCTCGATGGCGTGGTTGATCTGCATGGGGGTGTCGATGCCCTGGCGAGGGTGGTTGTCGAAGTTGCGGCGCGCTTCTTGACGCGCTGCGACCATGACGCGGAGGTCGTCTGTTGGGAAGGAGTAGAAGTCAGCGGTGTTCTTGGGGAGGCTGTTGAGGGAAGAGATGGGGTCGGACGGACTGTGGAAGGCCACGCGGGTCGCGCGGAGGAGTTGCCGGTAAGCACTGCGTGCGGAGACGACACCTTGAGAAGCCATGTCGAATTGTGTGAGGTTTGTACAAAGGATGAGTGGCTTGTGTGTTGCGTGTGTCAGGAGTAAATGGTCTGGGCTTATACACGAGTATGAGTCTCCAAGTGACGGTTTGCGGATCGGTTGGCTGCGAAGAGCGAGCGGCGGAAGTGGTTCTGAGAGAGGTTGAGTTGTAGTAGACCCTCTACTTACTCGATAGAAGGAAAATGACAGACGAGACCGTAAAGCAAAACCGATCGTAGTTGAGAGGAACTACTATTCTGTTGACAAGTAGGTAAGTGATCTTCGCAGCGGAATCGAGGCTTTCGACGAACCTCCGAAACAAGCCACCCGTGATTGGCCCCGGGGCAAGCGGCAAGTCGGGGCAGAAAAAATAAAAAAGCAGAGGGGGAGAAGCCTTGAAGCCTTCCAAGTTTTCTCCCGCTCACACAACGTTCTTGTTGGGGTCTTCCATTGTCTCTTCCCATCTTCATCGAGGCATCTCAAAAGTCCATCATGACTTCCACTCAGACTTTCAACCTTGCTCTCCCCGCCCTGCCTTCCGGCTGGAGCGCCGAGAAGGACTTCAAGGCCGTTGGCGCTCTCTCTGGCGCCACCCAGAGAAACCTCGAGGCCGTCGGTCCCTTCTTCCTGGCCCACGCCCGCAGAGTATGTTTTATTTTTCCATCCTGCTTGATGTTGACATCTGGGTAAGATGCTTACAATTCCTACAGAAGCGTCACGGACGTACCTTCTCCGAGGATGAGAGAATCCAGGCGCAGCAGAATGTCAAGAAGACCGAGGAGGACGACCTTGGCGAGATCTCCGAGCCCGAGGACAACATGCTCCTCGCCAGAGAGGCTAAGGACTGGAAGGTACGGTTTACCAGTAACTAAGACACTGCTACTCTTCGATGCTAATTCCTTGCAGAGCCAAGATCACTACCAGGTTCTCGGCCTGACCAAGTACCGCTGGCGCGCCACCCCCGAGCAGATCAAGCGTGCTCACCGCAAGAAGGTCCTTCGCCACCACCCCGACAAGAAGGCCGCTCTGGGCGACCGTGACGAGAACGACCAGTTCTTCAAGTGTATCCAGAAGGCCCACGAGGTGCTCTCCGACCCCGTCAAGCGCCGCCAGTTCGACTCCGTCGACGAGGCCGCCGACGTCGAGCCCCCCACCAAGAAGGAGGCTTCCAAGAACTTCTACAAGCTCTGGCGCAAGGTCTTCATCTCCGAGGGCCGCTTCTCCAACATCCAGCCCGTCCCCGAGCTCGGTGACGAGAACAGCAGCCAGGAGGTCGTCGAGGAGTTCTACAACTTCTGGTACAACTTCGACAGCTGGCGTACCTTCGAGTACCTGGACGAGGATGTCCCCGACGACAACGAGAGCCGTGACCAGAAGCGTCACGTCGAGAAGAAGAACGCCAACGCTCGCCGCAAGCGCAAGACCGAGGACACCGCCCGTCTCCGCCACCTGGTCGACGACTGCGCCGCCGGTGACGAGAGAATCAAGAAGTTCCGCAAGGCCGCCCGTGCCGACAAGGACAAGAAGCGTCTCGAGAGAGAGGCTGAGGCCAAGCGTCTCGTCGAGGAGAAGGAGAAGGCTCGCCTGGAGGAGGAGCAGCGCAAGAAGGATGCCGAGGAGGCCGCCAAGGCCGAGCGTGAGGCCAACAAGAAGGCCAAGGAGGCCGCTAAGAACGCCACCAAGAAGAACAAGCGTGTTGTCAAGGGATCCGTCAAGGATGTCAACTACTTCGATGAGGCCCCTTCGGCCGCGCAGGTCGACTCTGTCTTGGGAGACGTCGATCTTATTCTCAGCAAGATCGATGCGGAGGAGCTGGCTGGTCTGGCTGGTCGCCTTACTGCTGCTGGTAAGGACGCTGCTGCCGTCAAGACTGTGTACACCGAGGAGGTGCAGAGACTGGTCGGCGCTGGCAAGCTCAAGGAGGGAGAGGCCAAGTTCTTTGCTTAGACGATTTGATGTGATTGAGGGAGGGGTCTTTCATCACTAGTCATGATATGTTATAGATGATAGATTTCCAGTCGCTTTGCAAATAATGAGTAGCAATGATAGCATGGTTAATACATTTCTGTATTTGTTTTACGCTGCGTGATTTTTCGATTCTTCTTTTTTTTTTTTTCTTTCTTTCTCCCTCCACCTTTTACACCTTTTCTTACCTTTTCTTACCTTTTCTACCCCTCTTCTATCTTGTTTATCTGTTTTTTTCCCCCTCCCCCATTCCTATTCTCATCTTCCCCCCAGGTTTTAAGGTATGCTGCTGCAGTCTTACAGACCGCGTCGCTGCGGCTGGTTGGGGCACGTGCCAGTCGCCTGGCCTCAGGCCCACTTTCCACCCACTTTCCACCCACTTTCCACCCACTTTGCTTCCCGCTTTCCCGCTGGCCAGTCAGCGCCGAGTGAATCGCAACGTGCATGATTCCTACATTATCCATCCATCTACTTTTCCCCTGCAGAACTGCCAGTCATTCTCAACATCCACGCATAACCGGCTTTCTCTAGTTTCTCCGTCGGATATTAGATACCTCGCTGCGCAATTAAGTGCATGCAGGAGGGTCTAGATGCCATCGCTTAAATCTACATGGCCAATCGCTTGACCGCAATTACACGGTTCACAAAGCTTCCTATCGGCAGCGGAGATGTACACACATGCCCCCATGGGCTCCAGGCTGTCAACCATCTCGTCCGACATCGCAAGACATCGCAAATTTGAGAACAGGAAACATATATAAAGCCACTCGAGAGTCGGATGCTCTCATGTCCTCTTTCCTTCTTTGTGCCTCCAACCCGCAAGCCATCCGGTTCTAATCATTCACTTGGCCATCGTTTCATCCATCGGGCATCATGTTTACCAAGCAATCCGTCTTGACCCTCCTTGGAGGTCTGTCGCTTGCTCTCGCGCAGACCACCACGGAGGAATACCCTTCCGCCGCGGAGATTGCCGCAGCTAAGGCCTCGGTCCAGCCATATTCACCAGTGTCCAACGTCAAGGGTCTCTCATTCAACCGCTTCGTGAATATTTGGTTGGAGAACACCGTATGTCGATTTCTAGTTATGTATACGCGGCAAGTAGATGGACCATACTGATCAGATTAGGACTACGATACTGCCGCTGGGAACACTCACCTGGCTGAGTTGGCCAAGAAGGGTCTTTTGCTTAGCAACTTCTGGGCTGTTACCCACCCCTCGGAGCCCAACTACTGTGCCTCGGCCGCCGGTGACACCTTTGGCATGGACAACGATGACTTCCACCAAATCCCCAGCAATGTGTCCACCATCGCGGACTTGTTTGATACCAAGAACATTGCGTGGGGAGAGTACCAGGAGGCTCTTCCCTACCCTGGCTACCAGGGTTACCGCTACCCGGAGAGCGGTGCCAACGTGTACGTGCGGAAGCACAACCCCCTGATCTTGTTCGATTCCGTGACGGAAGATTCCCTTCGTCTACGACAGATCAAGAACTTCACTACCTTCTACGAGGATTTGGAGCACGAGCGTCTCCCTCAGTACATGTTCATCACCCCCAACATGACCAATGACGGCCACGACTCCAACATCGAGACCTCCGGGGCCTGGACCTACGACTTCCTGACTAAGCTTCTCGAGAACGAGTACTTCACCAAGGACACTCTCATTATGCTGACCTTCGACGAGACCAGCACCTACGAGATTGGCAACAATGTCTATACCTTCTTGCTAGGGGGTGCCCTCCCGGAGAACCTCCGTGGTACCACTGATGATACCTTCTATACCCACTATTCCGTCATTGCCTCGATGTCCGCTAACTGGGGTCTCCCGTCTCTGGGTCGCTGGGACTGTGGTGCCAACCTCTTCAAGTGGGTGGCTGAGAAGACCGGCTATGTCAACTATGAAGTTGACACCACCAACCTCTACATGAACGAAACCCACTCCGGGCCGCTCTCCGATGATGACTACAGCACCTACACTGCTGGATGGCCTGTTCCTCTCACCACGGGTACTTGCTCGGCCGGCCATGGTATCTTGTCTCAAGTCAAGAAGACCTGGAAGGGACTGACCGCTACCTTCAACTACACTGCTCCTTTCCCCTACGATTCGCGGAGCAACAGTAACCTTGGTGTTTCTTACAGCCGCAAGCTGGTGAGTCTCGTGTCCACCCCCGCTCAAATTATGCTAATCAATCTTTCTGTGTAGAACAATGGAAAGACCGAGTCTGGTGTTTCTCAGTGATGTGTACAAAATGATTATGTCATATAATTTATTGCTAGTTAGAAATGGCCGTGAGCCGACGTACATAATTCCCACCATGCATCTTTCTTGGCGCCATCCTACTGCTCCCTTGGAAATTTCGAGACAGCATAAGTTACCATTGTCATGCTGCAGCTGATTAGAACGAGTTAGGCCCGTGTGCGACTGAGCTGGCCTGCGTTGGTGTGGTGTCTCGACCGCGGTCTACTTGACTCATCGTGGCTGCGGGGTGAGTTGCATCATGTGCATATAAAGCCCTGCTCGCACAAACACAATCTTCGGCTTTGGTGCATTCGCAGTTTCACCCATCCAAACAATACATTCAAAAGGATACTCAAAATGAACGAATCGAGCCGGGAACGACTTGCTGCTCCAAGCAATCTGGAACTGCAAGACTTCGACAACAGCGCGCAAAATGCCCTCAACGTGACCTCATTTGAGGACATCCCTCCCGACGGAGGGTATGCCTGGGTGTGCACCTTCTGTGTGTTCATGATCAATGTGCACACCTGGGGGGTCAGCAGCGCATGGGGAGTGATTCTGAATTACTTCCTGTCGCATTCGACCTTCCCCAACGCCAGCCACCTGGGTTTCGCTCTGATCGGAGGCGTCTCAATTGGGCAGTGTCTGCTCATCGGTCCTCTGGTCACGCAAACCCACCAGACGGTTGGCACAATGCCCACGCTGCTGTTGGGGACTGTACTCGTCTCCGCCGCTCTCTTCAGCGCCTCGTATGCCACCCAATTCTGGCATCTTCTCCTGACGCAGGGCATCTGCTTCGGCTCCGGGATGGGCTTTCTGTATCTGACCGCCACGGCCATCCTGCCCAAGTGGTTCAGCAGCAAACGCAGCTTCTCCTCCGGGCTTGCCTCCTCCGGCACCGGACTCGGCGGGCTGGCATATAGTCTGATCGCGGGCCGCAGCATCGAGACCATCGGAATCCAAGGCACCTACCGGGTCCTCGCCGCGTGCGCTTTGGGCGCCAACCTCCTGTGCTCGCTGCTCCTCCGCGACCGACCCAGCCCTCACCCCGCGCCCTCTGTCTTGCGATCCCGACGCCATCGTTCTCTCCCCGCAGCCACCACCACCACCACAACCACCACCACCACTCTCTTCTGCAGCCCCACGGAACTCACCCACCTCGAGGTCCTCCTCATCATCATCTGGGGCACCTCCACGGACCTGGGGTTTATCGCCCTCCTCTACTCGCTCCCGAACTACGCAACCTCCATCGCCCTGACCCCAAGCCAGGGCTCCATCGCCAGCGCCTGCCTCAACCTGGGTCTCGCCCTCGGCCGGCCGTTGATGGGGTACCTCTCCGACCGGCACGGCCGCATCACCGTGTCGATGTTCACGACCCTCGTCTGCGCGGTGCTCTGCCTCACCCTCTGGGTCTTTCTGTCCTCGTACCCGCTGCTGCTCCTCTTCGCCCTCCTGGCCGGCTCCGTCTGCGGCACTTTTTGGGGTACGGTCGCCCCCGTGCTGACGGACATGGTTGGATTAAAGCGGCTCCCGGCGACGTTCGGGCTGGTCTGCTTCATGCTCGTGGCGCCCACGACGGTGGCGGAGGTGATTGCATTGCGGTTGGTGGATCTGGCTGGCGGAGGGTACCTGGGCGCGAAAGTGTATGTGGGCGGGCTGTTTGCCGTGGGCGCGGTGGCGTTGGCGGTGTTGCGGGCGTGGCGGTTCTATGAGATCGAGCGGAAGGGGGTGATGGAGCAGGATGGCGGCGTGGGGGAGTTCCCGGGGTTTGGGAGCTGGGTTGCCCTGGAGAAGTTGTTTTTGCGGGGGAGAGTGTGAGAGGAGTGTAAGAGTGTAATGGGGGGTGAGGGGGGAGTGGTTGAGGGGGTTACAGGTATCAGGGGCATTGGATGGGAGTGAGGTTGGTATAAGGTACTGGTAATATGGGTCTATAAAAACATTGGAGGGATGAGGAGCTACTAGATTGATGGAACGGTAGATTGAATATGAGGTTATGATCTTCACATACATCTTCTACGTATTCTGATTGCATCACATACTGGCTGTGTTTATCCCGGTAGTAGTACACTCTCCCTCTGCTCTATCCAACCGATCTATGTGGTAAAAGGTATGTGTCTTCCATGAGTGCTTAGATGTTTCGCTAGTAAATGCTCCCAATGTACAGAACATGTACAGACAGGTAGGTGCAAGCAACGCCCCAGTTGTGGCTGGTGAATTACTCCCACTGCATGTGTCACTTAACCCCGCATCCTCCCCTCGTATCACTCCATCACTCCATCACTCCATCACTCCATGACCTCCATCAACCTCAACCTCAACCTTATCAAATACCCTCAAACTTCAACTTGTTTATCAGCTGCATCAATAAACAATCACCACCATGCCCCTCAGACTCAACTCCGTCTTCCTCATCCACCTCCTCGTCACCCTCGTACGTCCCCCCACGACTCCAACTAAACCAAATCAACAACACTAACGCACCTCAAACAAAGCTCTCCACCCTCTCCTTCATCCTGTCAATGTACGTCCCCCAGCCCCCTTTCCCCCGACCAAAACCCCATTAATAACTAACAACGAAAAAGCCTCGCCTGGACCCGCACACAAACCCTCTCCCTCCCCCTCCCCCATAGCCTCCCAATCCTCACCACCCTCCTCACCCCTTACACCCTCGCAACCCTAGGCGCAACGACTCTCCTCAAACGCACCGCCTCCCATAAACTAACCCTAATAATTCCGATCCTCAACACCCTCCACACCGTGTTAACAACCATCCTCCTCACCCTCGTCCTAACCTACCTAAATAACACCACAGGGATAAACACCTGCACCCTCGACCAAACCTGGCAGGAGTATTTCCACACCCGCGACGCGGCAACCATCCGCTCGATCCAGGATAGATTGCAGTGCTGTGGGCTGCGCAGTGTGCGGGACCGGGCGTGGCCGTTCAAGGACCGGAATCACGGGGATGATGCGTGTGTGTTGCAGTTGGGGTATAGCCGGGCTTGTGCCGGGGTGTGGAGGGGGGAGGAGGTGAGGGTTTTGTGGCTTTTGGTGGTGGTTTTGGGGGTTGCGGGGGGGTTGAGGGTATGTATTTTTTGACTTGTTTCTTGGGGGGGTGGTGGATGCCTTTGGACAAGACTTGATCGTGGCTAATGTGGTTGTTTGTGGTAGATTGCGTTTTGGGTTCTTCGGGTAAGGGGGATGGGGGTTTGGGTTGGTAAGGGGGATGGTGATGGTGAGGGTATCCGGCGGAGACGGGAGGAGTATCAGCGGATTCTGGATCGGGAGGTTGAGGAGGGGGACAGTGTTGCGGATGGTGATACGGAGGATACGGGGGAGGGTGATGGGGGTGATCCTGCTGCTGCTGCTGGCGCAGGCAGGTTGTTGCCGCATTCGGAGTCGGGGTATGAGTGGGCCCAGCGTTGATGTTGGCATATGGTTTGCTTACTACTCGGAGGAGTGGAGGATGTGCTTGTGGTAAAGTTGCTGGCTTGTTGGGTTGGTCGTTTAACGCTAATGGGTATGCTATGTACATGATGCAGGTTGTGATACAGGTTTCGTTGTGAATAGTGCTTGAGCGCACGGGACAAATTGCAGTGCTGTTTCGCTTTCTGCTTGTGTCTCGGTAGTGTCTCGGTATTGTTGCCACGAGGGCGATACCGGCGGGTGGGAATGGGGACACTGCTGACGCTGTGTCGTGGTCTGCTTAGGCCTACGGTGCAGACAGATCAAGCGGGGCGCACTCGATAGGTGAGTGGAAGATATGGGTGACAGTAGTGCTAACCTCGCCAGGCTCACGCACGACCATACCCCACGAGATTGCCGTAATACCGCTCGTCCAGCCCGGCCTGCATGCGCGCCTCGGTGTTGAACGGCCCCCGCATCGCCCCCACCCAGTACTGCTGCACATTCGACCGGAACACCTGCACTGGATCGGTCTGCTCCTGCCCGCAGATCCACGTCAACCACCGATGGCCCGTCGTCACATGGGTGATCTCGTCATTGTGGATGATCTCAAGGGACTGCACGCTCTCTTCATCGCCTGCCTTGCGGAACTTGTCGATCGTCATCGGGTTCACATCCAGCCCCCGCGCCTCATGCACCAACGCGATGATGCTGATCCGCGCGCGGAGATCATGCCCCGTCAGCGTCGCCGACTCCCACAGCCCATGATGCACCGGAATCGCCCCGAAGTACGAGCCCATCTCCTCCAGCCGCGTCCGCAACAGCGAGAAATGCTTCGCCTCGTCGTTGGCGACCTTCAACCAGTCGTGGAAGAACGCGCGCGGCAGACCCCGCGGTTCCGCGGCCGTGGTGCGGAACGCTGCGAACCTCACGCAGATGTCCACCGCTAGGTCGATCGCCCACTGCTCGATGTTCGCCAACGCGTGCAGCATCATGATGCGGCTCTTCTGCGTGCCTCCGCGTCCCGCGCGGGGCATCTGGCCCGGCTTGATGTCGACGAGGCCATCACGGGGCGGGATCGCCGGGAGGGTCACGCCGCTGCCGTCGCCGATCTCCATCTGCTCGGTTGTGCCTTCGCGCGCCGTGAAGATGGAGAACAGGTGCGCCGTCAGCTCGATCTTGTGCTCCGGGTTCGAGGTGTTGAGGATGTGCGCGCACCAGTCACACACGGTCGCCGTGTCGTCGAGATAGACCGCCGGGCCAGAGGGAGTAGCGTCATTTTCTGTGGTTGGTTGAGGAGAGGCAGTCGTCTCGTTGTTCCCGTTTGTCTTATTGTTGGTATCGTCACGCTTGCCCGTTACCTCCGTCTTCAGCTTGATCTTCTCACTAACAGCCTCCATTTTGACCAAGCCCACCCCGTCCTCCGGGTATTCCAGCACCACCTGATCCCCGAACTCCACCGCGCCCCGCACATCCACAGCGAACGTGCACGCCTTGATCCCAACACTTGACTCCCCGGTCTCCACATTAAAGTCGTACGCGTGCCACGGGCAGGAGGCCACGTAGGCAGAATCTTCGATGTCGATCGACGAGTCCTGCATAGGGCCGCCGGCGTGCGGACACTCCGCTTCCATGGCGTAGTAGGACCATCCGTTAGCTTCGTTCTTCGGTGCGGGGGTGGTAGTGCTGGAGGCGGACGGCTCGATGGTAGGGAGGCGGAAAAGCACGAGGCGTTTGCCAGTCGTCAGGTGGATAACATAGCGGGTTTGCGTGAGAGAGGCGAGCGGGGCGAGAGGTATTCGTGGCATTTTTGGGAGGATGTGTAGACTCCGTTCGACTCCGTTCGAAGTTCTGTTGGAGTGTGGATGTGTGGAGGGGGAGTTGTTTGGCTTGGCAGAGGGAAGAGAAGGAAATTTGAGATCACGTGAGGCGGGGCTGCGCTGGTCTAGACCGGATTGGGAGGGATGGACAGGCACAGCCGGAGTGGTGGGGTCTGCCTTATCGATAAGGCACATGCTTATCTCTTATGTATGTGCGTGCTATGCATAGGAACTGAGATCCTATGGCCTGACTGAAATAAATCTGGTACATACAGAGTCCAGATAGTCGATCTTTCCATGATCACCATCCGAAGCTGTCAAGGTGTCTGTCAGAATCCCCAGACTCTTTGGTTGTCACCAGAGAAAGAGCTTTGCTACTCACTTTGCTTATATGTGCTGCTCTGCTTGAATATGTACACAGTATAGGACTAGACCATTGCTTGGCTGTGTAATCAGGAGATTATCGAGTACTAAGACGGTCGCGTTAGATGCTGTGGAACTCACTGGGCAAAAGATCACTACGGTGAGTGGTGGAAACATCAACTTCTAGCAGGCGGCTTCCCGCTAAGGCCTCTAGCTGAAATAAAGGCCACCCAATTATCAACAATCACTACACTCTCTACTGAGCTCCTTTTCCCACATCCCTGTTCTTTCCCCTCTTTTCATCACACAGCATCATTTCCTCTACTCTTCCTGTCCTCAAAGCTCTGACCTTTTCACACGAAGCGGATGGTGTCCACCCAACATGTCGAGTGCCTCAAGCCCGCCGGACGATCCCAACTGGGCTTTCCTCTTCAAAGGGTGTGTTTTTTCCTGCGGTGGCCTGACTCCTATTCCATCCTCAGCTAACGTATCCTGTTTTGATTGGCAGTAGCCTTTCTAGTCCACGAACTATCGACCTCATCGGAGATTATGCCGGGGACGAACTGTTCATCCTGGAGGGCGACTCGCTCCTACGCCACTGCTTTTCCGACGATCTGCTAGACTTTGACCTCGGATTTCAGCTCCTCCATGCCACCTACATCGTCGAGAGATTCCTCGCACAACTCCACCAGAGGAAATGTCACTTTCACCTCGTCTTCTTCTCATCCCATTCAGAGGCATGCATTCCACAGCACAGCAGCGCGGATAACTGGTCGAAGTATCGCCTAGCTCGTGAAGTCATCCTGCAACATTTGAGTCGCCACTTACCAGAGACTATCCCGTCCATGCACATCCGCTGTTTCGAGACGTACGACTGTAAGGATTTCAACGATTACCTTGTGGCAACCCGTGCGTACTTCATCATGTGTCATGATGGAGAAGATCTAGCAATCCACCACCAGCCTTGCACCGAGAAAGTCGACAATTCCGATGCCCTCTATATGTATGATGAGGAAAAGCACAACACCTCGGGACCAGACGGTGAGAATTCCTCTGGGAAGGTACGACCTGAAACCGGTGCGAAGCCTAATGAAGCCGCCGTGAGAAACTCCGCTACGTTCCGAAGTTTTATCTCTTGGTCCCTGTCTCGCGGCTATACAGTCTCGCTCATCAATAGTCTCGAGTTTCGGGATACCAAGGTAAGTGGATTTTGTCATTCTGAGACATTAGCACATACTGACCTGTACAGGTCATTTCTACGATCCTCGAGGGATCGGGTTTGTCTAGACAGCAGTCGTCCGAAGATCAGGATGTTGACTCGAAGTCTGTACACGGTATGATTTCTCAATTGAGCTCAAATGGCGAGAAGTATGCGGCTAACATGTGTCATCCTGCCACAGTATTCCACCCTGCGGTCAGCTCCCCTGCAGATCAACCAAGTGAACGAATCAAGACAAGTTTCAGGAGAATTTACAAAACTGTCCCACGTCCGAGCCTATCCCAGCGCGAATGGACCGTAATATTCACTCTTAGTGCTTTGGGAGAAACTGGCATACAACGTAAGAAGGCTGACAAATGCATGGACGCTATGTTGCTACACACGGCAATTCTGTCCGAGTGTCGACTGTGTGACCGCCCATGTCAACCCGATGCCTCTTGGCCTGGGGCGGATTTTCTGAGAAGGTACAACGATATGGCGCTTGCCGTCTTGCAGTCTCCCTTCTGGCAAGAAGTCACTGCGGAGGAGCATATTCATTGCGACTTGATCGATGTGATTGACGGAAGGATCTTTCTCGGAACTCTGAACAGGGACCAGAACTCGAGTTTAGCAATGCTTGTCAGCCCTACGGTAGTGGAGAGATACAATCTCCTCGTATCAACACTCAACAAGATCTGCGCACAAGAGTTTGCCAGAACCATCATGACAGGAGACGGTGTCATGTCAGCAGACCGCCAGTACCAGGAACACACGCAAGACACAGCCCCCTCGGGATGCAAGAGCCACTCGAATATCTTGGGCTCTGTCATGCCTTTCAGTAACCCCATTTTGGACAAGCACCTGGGACCCATTTCCTTGAACATTGTACCCTCCACTGTGGAAAATTCAGGTTCTGCACTTTCGAAACCGTTCACGGAGCGAACCCATTGGCATAATGCCCACCGTCCCTTGGACGTGAAGCAGCCCGCCGCACCACCCGACAAGATTCAACGTCGTCATCAGCGCTTGATGAGAGATATCAGGCAGTATGCTCTTAGTCTCACAAATGCGACCGGAGGCATCTTGCAGCCCGAAAAAGTGTTTCGCGAATCGAAGGGAAGTGCGGATCGCAGACCTACAAGAAACCAGGAGAATACCAGTCGTCCCACAGGACCCAATCCATCATCCGAGATTCAGGACAAGCAGTTGTTATTTATCAAGAAACAAGTGAGAGTGTGGCAGGACCAGCGCCGCTGCTTCGATAAAGAGTCAAATCTTGCCCAACGATACGTGAACGCCAAGTCCTACCTTGTGGGCTTGTCACAAGAGAAGCGATGCCATTTAGAAGCGGAGGTTTTAACATACTTGATAAGCACCCTGGCTGGTCTTTGGCGCGAGCGATGCGTTGCCGCCAAGAAAAGCCAGTCAATGCCGATAGTGGCGCTCATTTGGCATACAATTCTTGAGATGACCAAGGTGCAAGTGGGAGTCACTGAAGACATCATCCGGTGCATCTCGAAAACTTCGATAGCACTAGGCCTTCCGGAAGTCAACCTAGTCCCTCATGGGAATCAATCCCTGACATTCGAGTTCGCGTTCCCGGGAGCCGATACTGAGGGCTTACACATAGAATTGTCATTTCATCAGTTTCAACTTCTCCATGCAGGCCCTTTTCTCGATCGCAACATGGAGTCAGCGCTAGATCCCCGGGTCAGGGGCTTTGCGCCCGACAGATGGCAACGAGAGATCCTGGATCAGATAGATGCCAAGGCAAGTCTTTTTGTGGTGGCTCCTACCAGTGCTGGGAAAACATTCATATCGTGAGTGAATTAGACCTTATCTGCAAACTTACCTAACATATGTGCAGGTTCTATGCGATAAAACAAGTTCTCCAAGACAGTGATGACGGAGTCCTAGTGTATGTCGCACCCACCAAAGCCCTTGTCAACCAAGTCGCCGCAGAGATCGAGGCTCGATTCACCAAAACCTACAAGCACGCTGGAAAGTCTGTTTGGGCCATCCACACCCGTGATACTCGAGTCAACAATCCGACCAAGTGCCAGGTACTCATCACAGTGCCCCACATTCTTCAAATCATGCTTCTTGCGCCAGGTAACGCAAAGTCATGGTCCTCCCGCATAAAGCGAATTATCTTTGATGAGGTGCATTGCATTGGTCAAGCCGACGACGGCGTAGTCTGGGAACAGCTACTTCTTCTGGCACCATGTCCTATCGTCGCACTTTCTGCAACCGTCGGCAATCCCAAGGAGTTCAGCGATTGGCTGAGCCTGACACAACGGGCAAATGGCTTTGATCTGAAAACAGTGGAGCACAAAGTCCGCTGGTCGGATCTCAGGAAGTACATCTATCGCCCACCAGCCAGGTTTAACTTTGATGGCCTCCCGCGGCCCGCAGTGCTTCCAGTCCTCGGTCTAGATGGATGTGCTGACATAAAGTTCATACACCCCGTGACGAGTTTGATCGATCGTTCAAGAGGCATACCAGACGATCTTTCACTTGAGCCCCGCGACTGCTTGAAGCTCTGGCAAACAATGGTCAAGAATCAAACAAAGGAATTTGCCCTTGATGCCTCTCTATCTCCTTCAGCCATGATGCCAGAAATCATGACCAAAGCTGATGTTTTCTCATTCGAGGCTAAATTGAAAGCAGTTCTTGCATCATGGATGAGAGACCGCAAGTCGCCGTTTGACGGGGTGGTGCGGGAGCTATCAGAGAACGCTTTCAGCGACAAGAAAGCTGATATTCATCCTTCATCGACTGCGAACAGTCATTACACGAAGTTGGTCGGCCTAGAAACCCTGCTGGATACGACTCTACCGCTCATCTGCGCCCTCTCCGAGCAAGGCGCCCTTCCGGCCCTATTTTTCAACTATGACCGGAGCTGGTGCGAGAAAATCTGCCATCACATTTGTAGCGAGCTGCAGAAGGCTGAAAGTTCTTGGAAAGATTCTAATGCAGAATGGAGAAGCAAACTGGCCCATTTTGAGGCATGGAAGAAATTCAGCTCGACTCGTGCCAAAAAAGCCACAATCCACAATGCCAACAAGGTGTCACGGGCAGACCGACTGCGAGACGCTGCTTCAGAGGAACCGGACTGGTACGCATCTTTCGACCCCGAGGAGCCGCTTGATAGATTCTCTCTCGCCAATGGAAGGGCGCTATCGAAATCGGACTTCGAAACATATGCCGCGGAGCTAAAATTCTCTGACGTGCCTGAAAGATTTATCGACGCGCTGAGACGTGGAGTAGGAGTCCACCATGCAGGTATGAATCGTAAATACCGCAATGTGTGTGAAATATTGTTTCGGAAGGGGTTTCTGCGCGTCGTTATCGCCACCGGCACCCTGGCGCTGGGTATCAACATGCCCTGCAAAACAGTCGTATTTGCTGGTGATTCCGTGTTTCTGACGGCGCTCAACTTCCGACAAGCTGCAGGACGGGCAGGTCGCCGTGGATTTGACTACTTGGGTAATGTTGTCTTTCAGGGCATCTCTGATCTGAAAGTCCGTCGCCTCATGAGCTCCAAGCTGCCTGACCTCAACGGACACTTTCCTATCACCACCAGTCTAGTTCTTCGTCTTTGTATCTTACTTCATGAATCGAACCAGGCTATCCTCGCAAAAAAAGTTGTTGACTCGATCCTGTCAAGTCCGCGCATTTACCTTGGCGGGCCAGAGTCCAGACAGACGGTACTTCACCATCTACGCTTCTCGATCGATTACCTCCGGCGCAACCAACTCCTCGATGAGACTGGAGTGCCACTCAACTTCGCCGGCGCGATTGCCCATCTTTACTACACCGAGAACTCCAGTTTCGCTCTTCACTCTCTCCTCAAAGCGGGATATTTCCACCGCTTGAGCAAGCATCTCGATGAGAATTCTGAACGAACCCTCCGCACCCTGATGGTAGTCATGTCGCACCTATTCGGTCGCCAACCCCTTCATCCCTCCGTCATCAAGCGCCACCATAAACGCCAGAAACAGTCAACCTCGGTGGTCTTCCTTCCACCCCTTCCCCGTCCAGCTGAGCGAATCCTGCGGCACCACAATCGCGAGACCCTGGACATTTACTCCACTTACGTCGCTACCTTCGTTGACCAGCACCTCCATGAACCAGATGATGTGCTTCCATTGACCAAGCTGAAGCAAGGCGGCACGACTTCGATTCCTCAAATCACCGCCCGTGATAACCGCACAAGACCAGCAGTCATGTGCCCAACCCAGGCGGCGATCACATCAGCCTTCGTCGCCCTCTCCTGTCCTGACCCCCCCAAGACCATCGCACACCTCTGCAAATCAGTGCGTCAGGGTGTGTGGCTCGAACAGTCCGTGATTCCGCACGTGCCTGTTGAGTCGGATGGAGGGGCAGGCCCGCTGAATGCGTATTTGTACGACTTCTTCAAGCATGGCAACAAGTCAGCGCTAGAGAAAGAGAACATGATTCGGCGGGGTGATCTGTGGTTTCTGTTGAATGACTTCTCTTTGATACTCGCGACGATTGTCGCGAGTCTCGAGAATTTTCTGAAGTCGGATACGAAGTCATCAGTAGGAGAGCCGGATGATTTGGGTGTTATGGGGTGCGGGGATGTGCAGGAGGAGGTGGATGAGGTTGACAGTATGGCCGAGACCGTGCTGCCCGTGAGGGGGAAGGACTCGGTGGCGAAGCAGAAGGCAAATGAGAAAGGAGGCAAGACAGTTCCCGCCGCTGATTCAGAAGAACAAGTACCGGACAGTTGGGAGGATACGATGGACGATGACACCAAGAGCAATGCGGATGCTGTCTCAGCCGCTATCGACGAGGCATTGTCTACGAACAACAACGAGCAGGTCCAAGAGGAAGCAAGCCACGAAATGGACGCCGTGTTCGACCAGGACGAACTAAAACGAGTTCTCAAGATGTTTCAGCTGTTGCGGACGGAGTTCGATGCTAAGTTTAAGAAGATGTGGGCTTAAGTGTACCATGTTTGATTTGTGTAAGGCGAAGTGGATATATGGGACGCAGGTGGTCTTCACCACCCCGGAGTGAACATACCTACACGAAGCAAGTGTCGGGATCTGGTGGATGGGAGTCGTCAACGATGAGGCGTAGCCGAGTGATACCTACAGGTGGCAGTGAGACCCGCATGTGGGTGTGAGGTCACAGGTATCAGCTAGGCAGCTTTGAACACTATCAGAGGCGACTAGAAGAGGCAACTAGCTCAGCTATGATGCCTTATTTGACTCATCCCCATGAAGATTTAACGAATTTGCAGGCGGTCGAGGGCTGTGATTGGCAGTTGATTGCCATATATCCTGCTTTGGCTGATTGATATATGCAATTTGATTTTCTTCGTTGTTCGTTTACATGTGAACAGCTATTCAAAGTGTCAATTAATGCCGCAAGATGCTCACTTGCGTCAGACGGATATCGGATATATTGGTAAGTCATCTGTAAAACGTTGGACTTGTCATAAATTGACTCGTCGGCACACCATCCATCATAGCCCGCCGATCCTCGCCACCTGATCACGACATGACCCCAAGCTTTCCAGATCGGCCATGATCAGGTGCAGGTATACCCCATACTACGTAGACAAGCTCAACTTCCAGTCCCTTAAAGATGACACGGCCAATACCCATTAGGTAATCGCCACCTCCGCCGACACCGGTTCGCCTTACCCGATCTGATGGAAAGTGGATACGACCTCTCTCTTCAGCTGGCCTTCTGTGTACGCCTCTCAGCCATGCCTCACAATTGCTCTGCTCAGCCTCACAGCCCCTCAATGCCCCTCCCCGCCAAAACCACCCAGACACTGTGGCTGTCTCGCCAGAAATGGCCCATTCGGCCTTCACCGTCGCGGCTCAGCTACGTACGTAGACGAATACGGATCCCCACCAGCCAAGCAGTCAATGCGGGCAATACAGACCGACATGGGGTGATAGCCCACCTCTACGTGGGTAAAGGAGAGCGACAATCAGCTTATAAAAGGGAGCTCCATGCCCTCCGGAACTGACATCCATTCCTCATCTCCATTCCTCCTCATATCTACTACAATCATCTTCCATCCCCTCACCCACCACACCAAACCTCCACAATGAGCTTCCAAGAGTCCGCCGTCCACGGTTCCATCCGCCTCGAGGGCCCCTTCCTCCACGCCCTCCTCCGCGATGCGCACGGCCACGAGCGCCCCGCCCACATTGACCTGAACCACTTCATTGGCAACAACAATGGTATGCACCGTACCCTTTCCTTTCCTCTAAAACATGGAACCCCAGGTACTGATCGCACGGGATAGGCCACTTCCAATGGGGCGGCCACAACTTCTTCGAGTCCGCCCGCGGGGTGCACTTCGACATCGAGGGCGGCGCCCACGTCCCCGTCGTCCGGGGTGAGCTCCGCGACGAGCACGGCAACTGGCACGTTCGCGACATCAACCTCGCCGAGCGCCTGTTCAACATCGACGGTCACTTCGAGTTCCGGTAGATTGTAGCGTTATCATTTCGATGAGATCTGAATATTAGCATTGTTTTGTTTTCCATCTTCCTCCTGTCCAAGTCCATCCCAAGTAGCGGTGAAGTTTGAATCAACGGGTACGGTACGGTACGATACGGTCAGGGGGGCGATCGGTACCGAACCCAGAATTAGGGTCTCGGATAAAGTTACGTGGAAACCCGTGGAAGGAGAAGAGAAGGTGATCGGCGGAATCGGGTTTCAGATTAGGTATGGTACGCGGGTGCCGAGTAAACTAGTCTGAAAGGTAGTCTAAAAGGTAATCATTCGGCCGCGGGCGATCATAACATCTTACTGCTTGGGGGCTAGTCTCACGTGCTTAAATTAGTAGTCGATCATCGATTCACCAGTTGTCTGAGTGGTTGTTACGGCTCGGAAATAGCGGGGTTGTCTCAGCCCCCGCCAGTGTGTCGGGTTCTGCGGTGCAGTTGCCGACCAGTCGGCCCCCCTTTCCTGCTTCACAATCCCTTTTGCTGGGATGTCAGTAGAAAATTCCAGTAGCTGTGGTGCTACGAGGGGTCGAGAATATGTAGTTCATCCGGAGGTCTTGTTATCTCGATTGATGGTACCCAGTCAATGTCAGGAAATGCTATCATATAAACGCCGATACAGGAAAGCATATCAATTGGCTGCATCACAGAAAGACCAGAGGCTGCGCGTGCGGGTGGCTGGCGGGGGGCTTTTTGAATAGGTCGTGCATATAGTTGAGACGGTCTGGATGCCTTCCTCCTGGCCTTACAGTATCTATTACTATTATTTAGACACTCATTTTGTATGAACCACGCAACGACAAAAGCGTGCACAATATATATTATTTCTGACAAACATATGCACTATTTGGTCTACAAAGAAACAAAGAACACTGTTCGTCAAAAGAGGATTACTGCCACCTCTTGCTTTCTGGTAAGCAGTGTTCCACAATAAGCAACGGATAACTCCGCAAGGGACCAAAACTATGCCAATCTCATGCACCAAGAACTCAGTCCCCGGCGTGGTGACGAATCGAAGCATAGGCAAGAGATATCCGGTACATAACTACAACATATGTGTCATAAGAGCTGAATGTTTATGTCTGGGGACCCGCATATCCACCCCGGCTTCGCTACGGACACACTGACCTGGCTACGGTGTTGTACAACAGCATACACTACCCGCTCCCGTCTTGATACTGATTCGTGGAGCATACAATCCGGCTGCGTACTTTAATTTTTGTAACTCCTCCCTCTTAACCTTTGGGAGCCAAAATCCCCAGTGATTGGTCTTACAATAAGAATAACAGTAACATCACCTTGTCTAATATACATTCCTATTCCATTAAGTAGTTCTTGTCATACAGACACACTGGCTTCGCTACAGACACACAATCTTTATACCATTACTATCACGGTCCAAGCCTAAGAGCTTACCGCAGAAGCCATCTGCAGGAGAACCTAGTCCTGTCAGCCCGGACTACTCTACACATGTGCCTACAGTTACTTAAGAATCTATTCCTCTCCGTAATTCTTCATTGCTCTTTAGCTATATCTATGCATTAGTCTGTATATAACTTAACCTAGAATCGGAGAAGTTGAATAACTAATCATTCTTAAATTCTAGTTCTTATATATCCGAGATCTTATGATACATTATTCATTAATTTTCTATTCTACTACTGAGCTTGAACTCTGTTATGAGTCTCTTTCGGAGTCTAATCCCGAAAAGAATTTTGTGTCTAGATTCGAAGTCTTTGAATAAAGATTATATAGTTTAACTTTGGAAGTACATAAGGTTTAATATTCCCAAGCTTAGAATCTTCATCATTCCTAAATAATCACTCGGTTTTACGCCCTACGTGTTTATTTTGACCTCTGCTTAGATTTGGCGAGATGTCGGGACGGTTCTAATTTAAGGTGATCGGAATAAGGGTTTCGACCGCCACTGCCACTACCACTGCCACCCCCGGCTCCAAACAGAATCCTGGAAGTACTGTATGTACTTGTCCGAAGGGGATTTAGCTCCAGCCCGGGGAGTAGCTGAGACATCCCGAGGCTTGCTCAGAAACGAGTTGAACGTGACTCAGGTCGAATAGCAGCAAAAGCTACCACGTTATTCGTCGGTGAGAGTATCGCTCTAACAATCCCTACGTCCGGCCCCTGTCCGAGGTAACGTAAGGGAGATAAGATCCGACCCAGAACCATAAACCGAGTTCCTTCTTGTCTGCTGTTGTTCTGGGTATTTACTTGAAAGTTGATATAATATTAAGTACTTTCCTTAAGCTTCTGTTAATTGCTTGTCAGCTATCAAAGGCTCATCTCCAAACTTCATGCTATTTTATGATTGCTACCTGCCTGCCAGCTGGCCTCTGCGCTGTCGGCCCACGCCTTAACAAATAATCTGAATGTACTAGTACTATCCATCAAGAGGTATAATGTTAGCGAGAATAGAATAGAAGTTGATTGTGTTGAGATTTATTGCCAATTAACAGGAGTCACTCACTGCAAAATCGGGTAATACAAGATTGAATTTTAGACTCTTTTACCCATGGCGCGCGCGTGAATGTGAAAGGCTGAATGGAAGATAGACAAAAACATAAAAAAAATAAAAATTTAGAAAAAAGATAATAGCATGTCCTGGTTTCGATCCAGGGTCCTCCGGGTTATGAGCCCGGCGCTCTTCCCCTGAGCTAACATGCTTGGGTTGATGAATTGGTGTCAGATTTAGTGTAATATAAGGCAGCAGAGCAGCAGTAGCAGCATCGAATTCTGCCATCTTCTCTTTGACAGCCATTCACCATATCAAATTGTTCTACAGGGTTTTGCTGTGTCCCTCAAGGGTAGGCTCCGGTAATTCGTTTACTGCTGCCTTGGGTATGTTGTGCCAAGACCACGGGTAGACATTTTGTCGCGGTGATTGATTTGGGGTTTCTTGGCTCTTGGCTTTCGTGTCGAGATACTCCGTACATCGTCTATATATTTTGGTGCCTCGCCGAGGCCACAGATGAAGAAAAAAAAACAGCATTGATTTATCGGCTCGTTCAGAACTGTGGACGGAAGCCAAAATAAATAAAAGCAAGGGTCGTTGCATATAGCCAAAGTAGGATTTTCACTTGTCAATTTGCTCAAGACGCACATACACAGACAGTGCGCTAGCAATCTTTGTCATGTAGGTTTAAACATAACTACCTAACTTAGTAGCCAGATTTCTGTCGCTGCCTGAGGCAGGAATTATGTAATGAGTGGGTAGGGGAGTGCCACCCCAGGTAAGACCGTTTCGACCCTCTTTTGATCTGTCAACCTCTCCTGCTGGTACATCCAGAGAAAACCTACTCCTGCAATCACGTCGAAGGTGAGTCGAGAGCTGAAGAAGGAACTCTAGGCACGCACCTGTGCAGTAGTTGACAAGTACTGTACAACCCTACTTCCGTGAGGACTGTATGCCGGACGGTCTTGGTCTCAGCAACCCTACGTTGGAAAAATTGCCCCGCCATGAATCATCAGGCTGCTCAGCTGCGTATGTACTATAGCGCAACCTCGAAGGATGATCGTGCTGATGGAGATCTAGTCACCACCGCACAAGATGACTCTAACGTGATCGATCCAGCTCTACTCGGTGTCGACCATTCGAGCTCCGGAATATATGACTGGATCTCACCCCAGCTGTTGAGCCCTTCTTCCGAGCTGCCTCCTGCCATTGTAGCAGAGCTGGACCTCCACCGCTCGCATAATGCAGTGTCGCCAAGTGGGCGATCAGGCAACCATTTACTATCAGGTCCCTCCCAAATAGCCACAGTCGCCCCGAACTCCCAACAGCAGGACGGGCTAAGCGTCTCCTCTTCTGACCGTCTGCGCTCAGCCAGAGCGACGCATCCCATCACCGATCCCTCTACCACAAGTCATGGTCGACAGCTCCCTCGACGTCGAAGCCGCTACCTTACGCGGCAGTTAGGAGCACAAGCGGGCCCCATTGTAATCCCCAATGCCAGCGGCGATTTGAACCCGATGGAAAGGTGGCGGAACTCACCGCCGGAAGAGGAACCAGCCCTGATTCCAGATATCCTCGACGCGCTGAAGAAGGCCCCCGGTCAACCAGACAGCATCAGCCCGAGTGCATCGGGAAGCAATAGCCATGCATTCCATCAGTATAGACGAGCCGCATCGACCACCAGCGGCGAATCCAGCGCCTCGTCGCGAGACTCTCAGCAATCCGGCCGCTCGACCTCATCCGCACAAGATCCGCTGGCAGTCCAAGGACAGGGCAGCCGGGTGCGGAAGGGCAAAGCCCCATCTCGTAAGAGGCAGACCAGCGACAAAACCACCAGCTCCACCCACGCGCTGCGCCGCTACTGCTGCACCTTCTGCTGCGACCGCTTCAAGAGTAAATACGACTGGGCACGCCACGAGAAATCCTTGCATGTCACTCTGGAAGCGTGGTATTGCGCCCCGTTCGGCACGACCATCCTCTCCTCCATCGCGCCAGAAACCACCCTATGCGCCTTCTGCGGCGCCGTCGACCCGGATGCCGCCCATCTAAACGACCACGATGCCACCGCGTGCGAAACCGAACCCGGCACGCGCCGCTCCTTCCGCCGCAAGGACCACCTGATGCAGCACCTGCGCCTCGTCCACCACATCGTCCCCATCAAGGGGGGCGAGCCCCCGGGCCTCGAGAGCTGGAAGATCGGGCAGCCGGCCATCACCTCGCGCTGCGGGTTCTGCGACGCCCGGTTGCGCAGCTGGGAGGCGCGCGTCGAGCACCTGGCGGGGCATTTTCGGCGCGGCCAAACCATGGCGGCCTGGCGCGGTGAGCACGAGTTCCCTGCGGACTTCGCGGCGCTGGTCGCCAACGCCCTGCCGCCGTACCTGCTGGGGTCCGAGTCGCGCAGCATCATCCCGTTCTCCGCGACCAATTGCGACGTCCAGGACCATTTCGCGCAGATCTCGTCCCGGCCGCAGTGGAGCGAGGCCGACCAGCAGGCGGCGCGTGAGATCGTCGCTCCCGCCGTGCCGAGCGTGGCTCCGCCGTTGCAGGCGATGGCCCCCGGGGTGGCGCTGGATCAGCTGAGCTCGTTCACCCAGGTGCTCACCCTGCATCTGAGTCGGTTTGCCCGCGAGCACATGCGGAAGGGGGTGGTGCCCACGGATGAGATGTTTCAGCAGGAGTCCCGGCGCGTGCTGTACGATTCGGAGGATACGTGGAACCAGACGGTGGCGGATAATCCCGAGTGGTTGGCGGCGTTTCGGGGGTTGCACTGTGAGAAGGATGGGAAGGGGGAGGGAGGCATTGGTGGATAGGAGAATTCGTGTTCATAGCTTGTTGATCTGTGCATAGCTGTTTCGTCGCGTCAATGTATCTTCTAACTGATTGACTCTTAGTTTTGGGATAGGACGGAGGGTATGACAGGCATTGGAGCTCCTTACGAATTCAACAATTTGTAAGTCCACACTGTGAGGAACCCGACTAGATTTATCGGGGTCCGAAGGGTGTGGATTTGACATAGGGCGTGTAAGAATGTCTCTACAAGGCGTAGGGCGTAGGGCGTAGGGAGTGACTAAACAGACATAAGCACCGCACATCTCGGATAGATCACGCAGTGCAGTCGACGACGTCAACTCACATCATGTTACGAGTATTCTCTCTACATCTGGCTTCAACCTACGGACCTGTGAGTCGGAGCTACTCACATACCGCAACCATGCCGTCGAAACGCCTCCCACCCCGACAGCCACGAGTCCACGTCCTGGGCCTTGGCAGCATCGGCACCTTCACAGGCCACGGGCTGAACGAGATCCTCCCGACGCCACCAGCAGTGACCCTTCTGCTCTACCGCGAGACTTTATACGACGAATACCTACGCAACAGCAGTCGAACCACCCTGCACACCGTCACCGGCCAAACCACCCACCACCGCGGCTACGGCCTCGAGATCTACAACCAGACCACTCGCACCTGGCACGCGCCCCTTCTCTCGAACGCACCGGCAACCGAGCCGATCGACCACCTGATTGTGACCGTGAAAGCCACACAGACCGTCGCCGCCCTCCGCCCGATACAGACGCGGCTGACCGCGTCCTCGACGATCCTCTTCCTCCAAAATGGCTGCGGCGCGATCGACGAGGTGAACGAGCACCTGTTCCCAGATCCCGCCACACGACCAAACTACATCGTAGGCGTGATCTCCCACGGCGTTACATTGAATGCTCCATTCGAAGTCACGCACACCGGCGCCTCCGCCATTTCGCTGGGGAAAGTCCCTCGCCAACTCGCCCAGCCCCAATCCCACCCTCCCTCCGCAGAGCCAAGTCTAGACCCTCAGCAACAGGAAGAATACCTCCTCCAGTCCCTCCCCACCTTCCCCCTCCTCACCGCAAAAACCTACACCACCTACGCCGAGATCCTGCAACATCAGCTCGAAAAACTCGCCGTCAATGCCTTCTGCAACCCCGTCTGCGCGCTGCACAACGCCCCGAACAAATTCCTCTTCACCCAGCCAGCCCTGCGCCGCGCCGTGCTGGCTGAGGTCTCCGCCATTGTACCGAAACTCCCCGAGCTGAGGGGGGTCGAGGGCGTGGCGGCGCGGTTCGCGCTCGACCGGCTGGAGGACACAGTTAATACGGTACTGGAGCGCACGCGGGAGACGACGTGCTCGATGGTGGTCGACGTGCGGAGCGGGCGCGAGACAGAGGTTAGGTTTATCAATGGGTATTGGGTGCGGCGGGGGAGGGAGGTGGGCGTTGATGTGGGTGTGAATGAGGGGCTGATGCGCGCTGTTTTGGAGAAGGGGGGGAGGCTGGCGTCCCGGGGGAGAACCCCCGGACCCCCCTTTCTTTCAGATTCCCAGTAACCTGTATTCTGGGACTGGGGGTTAAGGGAAATTGGGGCGCTGGAAGGAAGGAGAGTCTGGGGGTTCTCCCCTGGGAAGTCTTCTTCGAGGACTGGGAATGAGTGGCACTGCGGAGCTAAGGAAGGGGGGTCCGGGGGTTCTCCCCCGGGAAATCTTCGGCTAGGATTGGGAATGAGGTTTGTAGACAATAATAACAGACATACTCTTTCTTATCATAACACTTCGCCCATATTAGAAAATATGTTTTCTCATTTGTTAAGGTGGGGATGGTGGAGGCAAGTGGTGGTCCGTGTGGGTTGGGTTTGGGAACAGGATTGCTGTGTGTCGGTTCTGTCCTTTGATGCATGCTTGATCGATCAAAGAGGAGCTGAGTATGTAATGCAAGGTAACTCATTGGCAGTCCGTCCAGGCTATGTTGAGTAGAGCCGTGTGATTCTGCTCGAATGGTGAAAAACTCTGACGGCGCGGCAGGATCAATTAGGGCGCGACGAGCCACGCCCTAGGGCGCGCATCGACCCCTGCAACTGACACACCGATTTTAACTACCATCGAGAACTCCTTAGCAAACCTCTGCGATTGCCCAGAGAATCGTACTATCATTTTAAGCCGAAAACTCGATTTTGCATCCTATTATCCATATATACTCCCCTGTCACTCCCCTGCAACTCCCCTGCAACCGACGCTCACAACTTATTTGCCTACGTTAAGGAAGGCAAAAGGGCAGTATATAAGAACAGGCATATGATTAGCCGATTTCCATTCTAGTCTGTCATTTTAGTCTCTCTCACTTTACCTCCCATCAGACCGCGACGACAAGGTACTGTACGATATTCTCACCAAGACAAAAGGAGCCTGATACCTCGACCATCCCTCGCGCGTATCCGCCTTCCGGAACTTCTCAATGCCCTCCGCGACCCCATCCTCATCCACCTCCCAATCGCCCCCGCCTCCACCCGCTCCGCCCTTTTCCCCGAAGCCCGCTCGAACTGCACGCCATTTCTGTCCAACAGCCCCGTGAACACGTGCACATCCCCAGCCCGATACAGCTCCGTTGCGTGCGCCTCTCGCGGCATCCGCAGGCCTGTGCTCCTGCGCGCAGAGCCATGCACGCCCAGGTCAAACGAGAGAAGCACCTTACACGCGTTCCAGAACGCCGTGGTGGTGCTGTTCGCCTGGTAGACTGCATCCATGTACAGTCTCAGAGAAAATCTCCTCCACCACGCCCGTCCGGAATCAACGGGCGGGACCAGGGCGATGGCGCCGCGTTGTTCGCTCGGAACAAGAGGAAGGACAGTTGCTAGGAATGCGCGGAGAGGAACCGCGAGCACAGTCGGTGAAGGGTTGCACTTGGAGGGAGTTCGGAGGCGGACTGCAGCCGGAATCCAGGGGCGATATGGCGGAAGCTGATGCGGCGCCGGGGTAGGCGGGCCCGAAAGGACCAGAGGAATGAGTGTTGCGGGGTGGCGGCTTCGTACAGTGTATCGGCGCGAGTAGGGAAGCTGAACAGCCTCAGCGGAGGCGGGGCGCAGGACTAGGGATTCACCTCTAGATCGCGTCCAGCAGGCGAGGAAACGCGGGCTGTCACCCCCAAACATGAAGGACGCGGAATCGAGGCAGCCAATCTGATTCTAGGAGGCGGCCCAGGAAGTAAAAAAAAAAGGGTCGTTGTGCATTGCAAAGCTATTATGTAGTTCAACGGACTGTAACTGAACTGACCCTGCTAGACGATACCTAGAAATCCTTCTTCAACATATCCACCGGAGGGAGCACGCCTTCCTTCTCCAGCACCCCTAGCGTCTCCTCCAGTTCCTCCCACGTATCGGCATAGCCCGTCCACCCCAATTTCCTCGCTTTACTCATCGTCCCCACGCAACTCCAGTCCCTCCCCAGCACGAACGTCAAAAAGTCCCAGGTTGCCTTCTCCCACGCCTTCTGGTCGAGGCCATACCAATCGCGCAACTGCCCCCACGCTGCATTGACATCCTCGCGTCGCGCCCACTTCTCCGGATCGACCTGCAGGAACAAGGTGGGCGGACCCTCCGCCCGGACCCCGATCGCCTGCTCATGCTCCGCCAGTGGATGCAAATTCTCCATCCGCACTGTCGTCGCCTCATAGTCCCCGAATCCCGCGGAATCGGGCCCGCCACCGCCGGGGAACATGGGGTTGGGGAGTGTGCAGCCGAACCGCTGGGCCAACCGCGGCCAAAGGTTCTGGAAGCTCTCGGTGTCGCCATTCATCACATTGAAGAGGTTGTTGCCCGCGTCCGGGGCCGTCGCCGCCCATAGACAGAACTTGGCGTGCAGGTTCGCCGAGGTCCAGGTGTTGAAGGCGAAGTAGTTCGCCCGGCAGCCCGGGTAGGGCAGCAGGGAGCCCGGGAGCACCTTGCTGACGGCGCAGTACAGTCCCAGCGCGGTGGCCTCGTTCATGAAGTTGCCGCGCGCGTACCCCAACACGTCCTCCGGGAGGGTCACCACCCACTCCCAGCCGCCCTGCGCGGCCGCCTCGGTGAGGATGCGCTCCTGCTCGTAGTAGAAGATCGGGGGCCAGGAAATGCCACCGCTGCTCTCAAGCAGCGGGTCATCCTCCTGCAGCGGCTGCTTACAGTGGCCCAGGTGCACGCCGTAGTGCTTGAAGCCGCAGGTCAGGATGAAGCGCTTCAGGTGCTTGATCGCGCCGGTGAGCTCGAGCGCTCGGAGGAAATTACGCAGCATGGTCGCGTTGATGCGCGTGAGCTCCGTGGGGTCGTCGCGCGCCAGGTAGGCGCAGAAGAAGACGTACTCGGCGCGCACCCCCTGCAGGTCCTTGGCCATGTCCTTGACCGAGCTCTGCAGGTCCAGCGTCGCGTGCTGCACCTTCCGGCTCGCATATCCCGGGTTGCTCCGCGAGAGGGAATAGATCTTCTCGTATTGGTCGTCTTTGCAGAGGTGGTGCACGATGGCACTGCCGGTGATTCCTGGGGTTGATGGTCAGTTAGGGTTAGGTTGTCGGGCGGAGCGGAGCGGAGAGGTCATACCGGTGGCTCCGGTGACGATTGCTGAGGGCATTCTCATATGTAATAATTTTTGTTAATTCTGCAAGATCTCAGATGGTAGTTGTATTAAATTGCAAGGCAAGAGAGCTTTTTGTGCTACTATCGTTGCTAGTGGTCTAAATACGAGTAATTGTGAATGGTCTGGTAGTATGACGTGGGAAGACTCTCATCGCCCACAAGGTTCAGGGTTGGCTTCCCCGCAGGGAGTGATATGCCATCCGCCACATGCGACGGGATTAGAGTGACACTTGATGGTTTCGGGTTCTTCGGAGCAACCTGCAATCCATGGAACATGCTCATGTCAGCGATCAGCGCCAAGAACATTTGATGTACAGTACTGTACTTGTGGATCCCGGAGTTTGCTGCGCCCTTCACGCCCTTTACCCCCCCCCCCCCTTCCCCGAATCAGAGCTTTCCCACCTTGGAACCGCGCAACCCCTGAATTATGGGTATTACCAAAGTCTCCGAAAATAGGTTTGAGCCTGGAAACCATTTTCCACGCCCCGCAGCTTAGAAATCATTTTGGAAGACAATGCTGAGCCGAATGTTCGAGCATGACTATACTACTCAGTAGCCCTTCTGGGGGGACTATAAAAGTTGTATTCTGCACCTTTGGCAGATGACGTACGAAATCTCGCATCTCACTATCATATACAAAGCACTATCATTTCTAACAACAAAATGACGAGCTGGCCCGATGTTCCCGTCAAGCCCGCTCCGGGCGTCTCCTTCTACACGCCGGCACAGACTCCCCCGGCAGGCACGGCGCGCAACCCTCAAAGCAGCGGGAAACCCATCCCGAAGCTCTTCCAGCCCTTGACCGTCCGAGGTCAAACCTTCCAGAACCGACTAGGAGTGAGTATCTTTCACTCGATCGCAAAGCTCTACACATCTCATACGGATAGCAAGCTAATCCCCGCGCAGCTGGCACCCATGTGCCAATACAGCGCCGACGACGGCCACATGACCCCGTGGCACACGACGCACTACGGAGGGATCGCGCAGCGCGGCCCGGGGATGATGATCATCGAGGCCACGGGGGTCGTTCCGGAGGGCCGGATCACGCCCCAGTGCGTCGGCCTGTGGAAGGACTCGCAGATCGAGCCGATCCGGCAGGTGGTCGAGTTCGCGCACAGCCAGGGCCAGAAGATCGGCATCCAGCTGACGCACGCTGGCCGCAAGGCCTCCACGCTGCCCCCCTGGCTGGGCGGCGGGGTGGCCACCAACGCCGTCGGCGGCTGGACGGACAACGTCAAGGGCCCCAGCGCGATCCCCTTCTCGGCTGATGCCATCGTGCCCCAGGCGATGACGTTGATCGAAATTGAGGAGCTGAAGATGGCCTGGGTGGCGGCCACCAAGCGCGCCCTGGCCGCCGGCGCCGACTTCATCGAGATCCACGCCGCCCACGGCTACCTGCTTTCGAGCTTCCTCAGCCCCGCCTCGAACCAGCGCACCGATCGCTATGGTGGCAGCTGGAAGAATCGCATCCGTCTGCCGCTGGAAATCGCGCAGCTCACGCGCGAGACGGTGGGTGCTGATGTCCCGGTTTTCCTGCGGGTATCGGCGACCGATTGGGATGAGAGCGAGGCCGGGTGGAAGGGGGACGATACCGTCCGCTTCGCGGAGGCGCTGGCGGCGCAAGGCGCCGTGGACCTGATCGACATCAGCAGCGGGGGCATTTCGAGCGCCCAGAAGATCAAGGGAGGCCCCGGGTTCCAGGTCCCCTTCGCGGCGGCGGTTAAGAACGCGGTTGGCGATCGGCTGCTCGTCGCCGCGGTCGGGATGATCAACAACGGGGTTTTGGCGGAGAAGATCCTGAACGAGGATAATATGGATGTCATCCTTGTCGGGCGAGCGTTCCAGCGCGACACCGGCCTGGCGTGGCACTTTGCCAAGGACTTGGACGTGGAGATCGCCATGGCCGCGCAGATCCGCTGGGGGTTCACCAGCTTCCGCAATGCGTCGGAATACATCCAGCCTAACTCGATGAAAGCGTCGATCTTCGATTAAGCTGGTACGTGGCCAGTGGATGGATTGATTTTGCGGAGTGTTTGTGTTATAGACCGTGATAGACTATAGAGGTCTTGATTTTGGTTTGAATACATGTTTGATCCTGAATATATCGACCACAGAGTCTGTAACTTTCATTCTAGGAATTGACCTGCATCTTGCGCTCACCCATCTTCTTCCAGAGATGGGTGCACCATAGCTGAATTGATTCCTCGGATACGATGGCAACCATTGTCCCAGTTGGAGAAAACGCTACCTCGTCTCTCTCAAATTTCTTAATGGCCTGGCCCGTCTTGAGATTCCAAATGAAATTATCGAAGGGATATCTCAGGTGCGCAGCTATCAGCCTTCCATCCGGGGAAATGACTATTCTGTATGGATACCCTTTACAATCGATAGTCTGTAAATGCTGACCAATTGAGAGATCCCAGATCCCAATACTCCAGGTTTCGCGTTTCAATCCAACAGCCGCCAAACCTGCATCGAGCGAATGCGCTGAGCTCCCCAAGTAAAGCTCAGAGCCGTCAGGTACTGATACGGTAGGGCACACTGTCGGGCCCCATGGATCGACATCCAAGACAATCACTAAGCCAGACGTTATTTTGGTTACAAACCTCGTCCCATCACTTGAGAAGATAGTATCCCAAATGTAAGAATTGTCCTGGAGCGGAAAGGTGTGAACATCGGTCTTTGCTTTCATATCCCAAGCCCACATCGTTCCATTCTCGCTAAGAATGGCAAATCTGCCACCAGGAGATATGAAACGTCTTATGTCAATTTCATTCTCCACGCTATGCTCATCCTCCGAAGATATGCGTGAAAAAAGGTCCCAAATTTGCAATGAATTCCTATGAGTGGTTGCGATCAGATTGCCATCTGGTGAAATCGCCGCACTCATCCAATCCGGTTTATGATGCAACTTTCCGGTGCTGGCATTCCATATGCAAGTATCACCCGACTCTTTGGAGACAGAGACAATCACGTAACTGCCAGACGGCGGAAGTCATGTGAAACAAACATCGCCCAAGTCCGCCAAGTCAATAGGATCCAGGCTTAGACGTGAAGCGGAACCAGTTGGAACCCGAATGTAACTATCTCCATCCTCTGAGATTGTGAACAGGGAATTGCCATAAGGCGAGAAGGACACAAGTTTCGGGCGGTCAATACACATGCCAGATCCCATAGTCTTTGCCCTTGGATCCCAGGATTGTACCAGTCCTTCCATGTCACAAACCTAAGTCTCCCATCGAGATCAAACAACGCGGATTTGCTGACGGGCTTTAGGAATGATTGTACACGTACCCCATCGTGTGCATCACAGAGCTCGAGTCTATCTTGAACGCCTGTACCAGAATGCTCCAAGCCCAACACAAGCAAGATCCCATCTGGTGAGAATGCACACGTCCCTATGTTTACGCACAAGCAGAGGCTGATCGTACACAACCTCCTTCCCGTATGTGGATTCCAAATCTGAACTTCTCCTTTACCACCTGCAGAGACAATAATGAGCCTTCCACCATCCGGTGCGAATCGCAATTCCAGGTCGGTATGTGGCCAATCTTCATCACAACCTTCCCATTGCCACCACTCTTAACTTCTTGAGGCTCCTGTCTCTACGTGCCACACTTTAATCGGTCCATATGTGCCCGTATACGCGAATAATTTGCTATCCGGCGAAAACGCCATACTCCAGGCTTCGATACAGATGAGCCTGAATGTCTGCACACGCGTCCAAGTCTCCGCACTCCAAAGCTCAATGGTATGATTCGACTCCCAGCTGGATATCGTGGTGGCAAGAAGCGTCTGGTCCGGTGAAAACAGAGGATAAATTTCTCCCGCTCTATCTTTGGCTGGCTTGAGAACCTATAGCAAGGGGCTCCAATTTTCCGACGTCAATGGACGTGCGACTATCCAGTCGGAGATTTCGTGCTCAAAATATCTGCGTACAACGCTACTTCTAGGGGCGAAAAGTAGAGAAGATGCGTAGATCTGTAAGGGTGCTTCCTCGATGATGGATCTGGAATTGACCAGGAACCGCTTCGCATCGTTGATGAATAGGTTGAGTTCAGAGCATTGCTTCGGCTTGTCATAAGTCAGCATCTTGATAACACACTAAGAGCCCTTTGGCTTACATGAAGTGTTTTATATGTGAGAAGATCCTTTTGTGAGCTAAGATAGCGGAGGATGTCTTTTTCATAACCGCCATTGCCTCAATCCAATGAGTAAAATGCTTCTGCAAAAAGCCGTGGAGCTTGCCATGATCAGAGAGCTCAGAACTACTCTTCCGAAAATGATCTGCCCAGTATGAACAAGCGTAACGGGTATGCTCTGTGAGGTATTGCCTGATATGGCTGGGTTCAACGTCCTCCAAACGAGTGCTGACCCACTGGCAGTGACTGGGAGCACCTCAACCAGAGCATCGATGGGAATCTACAGACGCTGAAGCCGGCTGGCCATGTATGTTCCGGCGACCAATACTCGAAAGAAGCGTGCGAGGAGTACGTGAAGAACTTCCACAATGGAACTTGGCGCGTCCTGAATCCAGGTAGGTAGCTATTGTGTCGCAGGCTCAAGCGTGATGCATTCGCTGATTTTGGCACGCACAAACAGCGTCGCTCCAAGTGGTCAATTGGGAGAATTGGCGAGAAACAGAGGAAAGCTGTCACGTTGATGGTATCACAAATGCGACATGTCAGCAGGGCAGAGTGCCATTATACACAGCTTCCGTCAAGACAGTGGAGCAGGTGCGGGATGTTGTTCGGTTCGCTGCTGAACACAATTTTCGTCTCTCGGTGAGGAATACCGGGCATGATCTCGCTGGCCGCTCGACTTCACCGGAGTCGCTAATGGTCCATACAGCTGGACTCAACGGGATTCGGTTCTCCACGTCTTTCCGTGCGAGTTCGCCGCTGGGGTATGAGTCTGAGGATTATGGCCCGGCAGCGAGGGTTGGGGCGGGCGTCATGACAGAGGATCTGTACGCATCAGCCGCGGAACATGGGTATACCGTTGCTGGTGGGGGTTGCGGAACTGTTGGCATCGCTGGCGGTTGGATGGCAAGTGGTGGTTATGGAATACTCACACCGTCCAAGGGACTGGGCGTTGATAACGTTTTGGAGGTTGGAATGGTCACGGCAGCTGTAAGCCCCCTGTTTCACCTTCCACTTGAAAGGCCTCAGTGGTTGGCTGACAAGAGTACAACAGGGCGCGTACGTGATTGCAAATGCGTATCAGAACCAAGACCTCTTCCAAGCCGTTCGAGGCGGCGGCGGAGGCACCTTCGGCATCATCACCAGTGTGACGTTTCGAGTATTTCCCGATGTGCCGCTGGAGGTGACCAGATTGACCGCCGTGGCCGAGACAGGCCCGGGAGATGCATTTTGGGCGGGTGTTCAGGAGATCATGGGCACAATACCGCAACTGGGAGACCAGGGCATTGCAGTTCAGAGCTATGCATCTCCGTTTGCCGAGTCCGGCTCTCTCATCTCAGCAGAGGTCTTTTCTATCAATCAAACCAAGACAAGCGGTATATCCCATCTCGATCGCCTCGTCGAGAGCTGGAATAATGCCGGGCTCCAGGTCCAGCGCTCCCACGAGCAATTTGCGCATATGTCCTCGTACCACGCCAGTCGCAGCACCGATGGTATGGCCGGGATGGGCGTGATGGTCGGTTCGCGCCTTGTGTCGCGCAGCTCGCTAAATGCCCCTGAGCGTCTGTCCCACGCGCTTTCCCAGTTGAAGTACAACCCCGGTGATATGATAAGTCTAGACGGAATGGCGCCTGGGCCCAGCGTGGAGCGAAAGAGCCATGCACCCCACTCCCTCCATCCAGCGTGGGACTCGGCCGCGATGATACTCACCCTGGGCCGGGGTCTTCCGCTGGATTCGAATTGGGAGGCCTACGAGCAAGTCGAGGAAGAGCTGAAGCAGACTCAGCTGCCCGCAATCGACTTACAGGCGAACGCTACCATTGCTGCTTATGTGGGTGTCCCTTTTCCGCATAAGGCTGACCATGCAGGCGTCTTCTGGGGCGAGAAGTATGATGTCCTCCTTGCAACCAAGCGTCGCTGGGATTCGAATGATCTTTTTATTACCCGGCTAGGAGTAGGGAGTGAAGGGTGGGAGGACGAGGCTATGTGTCGTAAGCGGACATCTACTGCGTGGGAAAAGGACCTGCGGAAGTTGTGGACTCGTTACAGCGAACTGTTCGCATTGCTGTACTAGATTCTTCAAATGCCTCCGATTGAGTTTCTATCAATACATAGCCAAATAGCTCTCAATCAACACATAGCTATCTAGCTAAAGAGGTGTATGCTCTACCCGTGCGAGCTGGAATCATTTGGAACCTATGCCTTTTAACTTCCTTCACCATTACGCATTCGTGTGGTCAACATGAGACCGGTCTTCACGCAATGGTCAGTCTGGCAGCGCCCCTTGCGTGAGATCGGTGGACTGGGTGACATGCACGGACTGAGTACAGCAGCCACCGGAGTGTTGTTGGCAACGCTAGGGTGAACGAGAGTGAGGATGCTCCTTGCAATTGTCGGTGTGCTTAGCCTGTGCAGCCTATCTGGGGGGAACCGGATATAAATGTTATTGATCGGCTTAGTGTAGGCTTTAGAGCAAGCAACCTTACTGTCACTGTTCTTCCGTACTGCCAGAACAACCAATCACAATGACGGTTACCAGCCATTCCACGAGCCTGTGCAAACAGACAACCCTAGCCTCTACACCAACCCCATATGAAATCCTCAGCAAGTACACCGTCTTCCCGGACGCCCACCACAAGGCCTGGTGGGAGAAGACCGGGCAGCTGCTCAACAAAGTCCTGATATCAGCAAACTACAACACCTCTCGCCAGTTCGAAGCCCTCACCTTCTACACGCAGGTCCTCATCCCTCACCTAGGCCCTTACCCATTCGCCTTCCGCAGCGCCATCACGCGAAGCGGCCTCCCGCTCAAGTTCAGCGTCAACTACCAGCAAAATGGCGGCGCGGAGCCCGTCGTCCGCATCGGATACGAGCCCGTCGCCGCGGAATCGGGGACGGAGAAGGACTTGTACAACCAGCTACCTGTGCTGGATCTGCTCAAGCGGCTCGAGGAAGTCCAGATCCCGGGCTTCGACGCCTCGCTGTTCCACCACTTCCTCGAGCACCATACCCTCTCCGCCACGGACAAGGATGCGCTCACCAGGAACAAGATGGAAGGGAGCAACCTCACCTCGCAGAGCGCATTCGGGTTTGACCTCCGACCGCAGGCCGTCTCGGTGAAGGGGTACACCTTCCCCGGGTTCATGTGCCACGCCAGTGGGCGATCGTTTGGCAAGCTGATCGCAGAGTCAATCCAGCCGATTGCCGATCGCATCGGGCACTTCCCCTCCTTTGACAAGGTGAACGAATATCTCGAAGAAACCAAAGGCTACAGCCAGGTGGCCTTCTGGTCCTTCGACTGCGTCGATCCAGCCAAATCACGGCTGAAGCTGTACAGCTCCAGCAACGAGGTCGTCTGGTCGAAGATCGAGGAGATCTGGACCCTGGGCGACCGCGTAGACACGCCCACCGTGAAGGAGGGACTCAAGTATCTGTCCCAGCTGTGGCAGCTGACCAAGGTGGAGGAGGGCCACCGCGCCTTCACCGGCGGGTTCGACGACGGCAAGGACTCAACCCCCACGCCTATGGTGTGGAACTACGAGATGAAGGCCGGTGAGGAGATCCCGGTGACGAAATTCTATTTCCCTATTCACGGGGAGAATGATGCGAAGATTGTGCGTGGGGTTGCCCAGTATCTCAGCGATATTGGGTTGGCTGAGTATGGGGAAGGCTACGAGGAGACTGTGCGGGGTTACTTGTGAGTTCGGCCCATAGGAAAGTTGTTTAAGACGATTACTGACAATAGGCAGCCCGGACAGAGATCTGGATAAGACGGCGCGGTTGACGTCTTGGATCTCGTTTGCGTACACGGAGAAGACGGGGGTCTACCTTAGTGTTTACTATCATTCTTCGGACGATTATCCGTGGACTGAGGAGGAAAGTGCCGCGTAGCCGGATAACCATGGGGGGACTCATGTCTTTCGTCTCTTCACTTATGATTCAGTTCCGACAATGACAGAACTTCCAATGGTGTCTTCAACGCGAATCCTGGCGTAGAGCACGTGCCATCGCCAGGAATAAAGATGCAAGTACAAGAGATAAAACCAACATTGCCCCCGGACCAGCAGCTGCCAGTACCGTCAGCCGTCCAAGCTTCCGGCTGTCAGTTGATGTATTCGAGGTGTTGATTCTGTCGCTGCGACCCGTCGCATGCGAATAGAGATCTCATGAGTCCTGGTCTGGCTTCCCTTCTTGAGCACACCCAGACGGTCTACTGCCTACATCGAGTGCACACGGCGCACATCGCCCAGAAAGCTGACGTGCTGTCGGTTAATGTTACCTAGCAGTATAAACAGTACACCGAAATCCGTAGCTCTTGGATTCTGTTAAGCTACCTACACTAATGGTATAGAATGATACTTTAACCTTCACAGTACACTAACTATTACTCCATAAAGCCGACGCTTCCGATCAGAGATATTAGAATCGTCTATACTTTCACAGGGGTAGCTGCTCTCACTCCTCATATAGCCAGAGAATATAGCGGGGGACCACAGCACTGTAGATTTACAAGTGCACAAATCTCCTCTAGATCGGTCGAAGGATACACGGGGTTGGCAGCGGGTCAAGCTGAGCTAGGCGTCTACACAAAGATCGAGCAGAATTATAGTGACATGGATTCAAGCAGTCGCAAAGCTACCTTGTTGATGTTGGTTGCTAGACACTGCCATCTCACCAACACACGCACCTCCACCTCCACCCCCGCTTCCTGAGCCAGGCCAGCAACAAACACGCAGTTACTGAACAACACGCCCTGTCACCATGCGCCTTCTAGCTAGCTCACACATTTTGACCTCAGATCAACCTTGTGGACCCTGCCGGCCTCACGCCCATCGGCAGTAATCACTCGACCCGGCCCCTGCGTTGACACAACCCCAGCTGCAACCCTCGACGATGGAGAGTCCGCCACCGCTCTCGCAGTGCCACAAGTAGTGGTCCGGAGTATCCGAGATATCTGTCCACCAGTTGTTGCCGTTCCTCTGTATGATCAAGTTTCGCATGATCGCATTGTATCTGGGATCTGGGTGTTTGATCGGTGGGTCAGTAAGAAATGCGATTGAGGGGTGGACAGGGGTTCAGCTCTTACCGACGTCGTCCAGGACTCCGGAACAGTAGTTCAAACCCGTGGTGCAGTCGGCGGCCCGGACGGAGGCGGCGAGAGCCAGGGTGGTGGCAATGAGGGTGGAGATGAGATTCATGGTTGATTGGTTGAGCAAAGGTTGAGTCTTGTAGACGATGATAGTTTGGTTGAAGTGCTGTTGATGCTGGGACCAGGGACGCCACGGGCACACCTTTATATCTCAGAAAGAGAGCTCCAAGCGGAATGCGGAGTTATAGTTCGGATATCAACAAGCATTCTCTGATGTCATGATAGAACCATAGAGTATTAACAATGTGACGAGGTTGAATGCAGCTGATATCACAATACACTATTTGCAAAGCAATATGCAGGAGCATGTCTGCAGTCTATTAGTGCGGTTTATCGTTGACGATCTCCGAGAAAGTCGATGGCTCTCCGAAGTTCTCACAGAAAAAGGCGGATGGGTGTATGGAAGCCTACCCCATACCCTTGGGGTTTATGGTGGTGCTTCCTATAGTGCCACCTCGCTATGACGGCCTCCAGCTCATTCATACAATCTGTGAAGACTGAATCGAGCATTGTGTGATCCAGCATGGTTTCCCCCACAATAAGAAAGACGAACTCTCCGTGCTTCTTTTCCAGGGACTCCTTAGTGTCGATCAATGCAGGGGTGGTGACTAAATCCCCACAGTAGCTGAAACTTGTAGGGTAATGATAGCCATCCATTTGACTCAGCTTTGCATGCGGTGATGCAGGGTAGACTGCCGCTAGTGATGTTGATATAGGGCTATGTGATAGCGGGTGGGTCCGCCATATATATATTGATGTGACAACCCCACCTTAAGTTGCAGCTGAGCTCTTACCTGAATACCAGAGGACTAAGAGTGTTGATACCGTTGTAACAATGCCACTCAGTTTCCGAGGTTGGAAAGGACAACAAAGAATTGTTGGTGATTACCACAAAACACACAATTTCCAGCTCGGCTACAGCTGGGGAATTGTTTCTTAATGGTAGCATTATCACTGCTGGTTGTAGGTATACATAAGATATACTGAGACAAAACAGAAGAGAATAATGCGCTTGCATCCCAGCTTGTGATACTGACGACTTTTATCTGGTCATAGCTGGACCTTTTTTTCCTGCGATCCTGTCGTCATCGGTTACACATTACATGCAGATCGCAGACTCATGTTTCATTTGTTATTCATAGCACAATATCTGACTCCGATGGGGTGTCAGATGCGTGGGAAAAGTCACACTGGGAATCTGGTTCACTCGACCACTTTCTTTCCAGCTTTACAAAGTGCCTCGTGACCCATTCCGCATCCACGGGTTTGTGTTGAACTACCTGCAACAAGCCTCGAAGATGGGCGCCCTTCTTGAGGAGAGAGATTTTATCATGAAGGGACAGCATACGGGACATGACTCTGAATAGAACCAAGTCGAAGCTAGTGGTTGTAATGGCTACTTTGCTAATCTACCATAATATTACACGGCGCACAGAGCAGATACAGATTGGACTGCCGGTCCCGCGGTAAACTTGAGCCCTGGCCGCGCATTGCAACCCCCGGTATGCGTATCCCATTGTGCCTGTTGCATACTCGGCATTAACTCCGCTCCGACGGACAAGGTTGCTCGCCTGACCAGAAATGTGGCACCTGGTCTGTGGTGGGCGCCTGCGCCTTGCGATTGGCCGAGGTCGCCGGAAGCAGGTGCCGCGGCGTATCTGGAGACGTGTGAAGGTGGGAAGGCATGGCCACCATGTTCAGGGATATTGACCGCACTTGATGCTGGGGCATTTGAAGGACACCGGACAGATCGGCAATGAGCTCGGATGCTGCCATAGGGACCATGTCCCCAACAACCGTCATCATTCGAGGCCCATCTATCCCATCTGCCTCACTCGTCATCACTGTCGTAGGCGACCAGCGACTGTAATGAGGCGACCTGCTGAGACTTGGCCGAAACCGACGCGCGAGCAGCCCCTAATGCGGCCAGAGTACTGCTGGAGAAGATGCCGCCTTGCGCGGCTTGCGCCGGCGGAATTTCCTCCGGCTGGTGCTGGTCCTGCGGTTCCGGCAGTGCAAGCTGTTCGTGCTGATCGTCTCCAGCTTCCCGCAAACCCACAGCAAAGCGCACCTGGTCCGGCTCATCATAGCCCTCGAGGTCGTAGCTGGTTTTTTGTCTCTTCGCATGGGCATCCTTGCCTTCGATCTGGGCGATGAATTCCGCCGGCAAGGCGCGCCGAATAGCCTCCGCGGCTTGCTCTTCGACGCGGCGGGCTTCCCGCTTCTGAGCCAGAGGATTGGGATCCTGCGTGGCCCAGCGGACATTCAAAATTTCGTTGTGGTCGAGACTCTGGTGGGCCATGGCCTCCTTGGCAAATTGTGCCATCGCTTCGGTTTTGTAGGTTACCTAGGACTGTTAGCTCGACGCAAGGTCCGAGGTGGTGAAGCACGTACAAATGCAACACCACGGCTAGTCAAGACTCTGATCCGATCAATCTCGCCCCATTCGGCGAAGTGACGCGAAACAACCTCCCTGTCGGACATCTGATCAGCCTCTGCCTAGAAGTGTATCCCAGCCCATCGCAGCGAAGCAGAAATTATCTCGTCATTCCGGGATGATTGTCCGGTGTGTAAAGGGCATGGAGGTTTGCTTACTCGATATCGTCACTGGAAGCAAGTTAGTCATCTGCGCGCGTAAGGCGACCGGGGGAATGAGATAAAGACCGTACCTGACATGGATTTTACCAACATAGATCGTCCGATTCTGCCGCAAGAAGCTACCAACGCCGCCCATATCATCCCGATAATCGTTGAACTTCTCGCGACCGAAAACGTCCATCTGAGGGGGGGTGATGTCATGAATCGTCGGTCGGCGGTGAAGGTATTCGCAGTCCTGACCACGGTGGCAAAGTCCTCGGGCCTAAGAACAACAAACGCGACAAGATTAGCACCTGCCTCTTGGCCTATGCAACGAGAATTGTCGAAACTTACAAAGTGGAGACAAATGTGTGCGCCGGGCTGCGCGTCGGCCTTGGTGTAGCCGGAGTCGCGGGCAAGATTGCACCGTGTCTTGGCCGCCTGTTGGGAAGAGTCCTCCCGATCGCCACCGGCCCATTTGTTGTAGTAGATGTTGTAGGTTGTGCCGGACTGGGGCTGAAACTGAGCCTGGATCTCCTTGGCCTTGTCGGCTTCGACCTGGACGCGCGCGGGGCGTCGCTTCTTGCGGATGATGCGCTTCTTGACGACCGCGTCGGGCTGGGGGGTGGGCTCTGTTGGCGTGGTCTCTGCCACGCTGGGGGGCGTGGCCTCCGTCGTAGTGGTGTCTGCCATGATGAAGGATTCTGAAGGATGGAGGTTGAGGCTGATTGTTGCGGCGACGGCGACGGGATTGAACAAGCAACGATAAGAGATTCCCGCCCGCGAGTAACGATAGTCACGTGATAGGGTCAGCACTCGGAGAAACGCGGCCCGCGTTTGACGCCTTATGGATCAGGCCTCAGATACCGGGATCCATCCCATCCAGCAAGACCGGGCCCCTGCAGTGCTATGGGAAATCCGGCGGTATCGGCATAAAAAAATCCCATACTCAACATCCAAATATTTTTTCGCATTATCATCTCGATTCTGACGGGCGACTAGAGCGTAGTGTGTGGCTCCAACCTGATGGAGATCTCCGCGATGGAGCAGACCTACTACATACATGGCCCAGAGCTTACCCTTCCTAATCGACGGGTTACCTGAAAAACTCCACGATCTCTTTGCACCAAAGAGTAAAACAAATCCAGCAACTCTGAAGCAATCCAACACCTATAGGCGCGAAATGGAACCCTCCAACTGAGTGAGATCAATTGACTGGCGGAGAAGGGAAACATCTCATAACCCTCCGGTCCTCTGGTTCTTGGTTGCTTTCAATTTGCCCTGCAACAAAGCATCTTTCTGGGGACTTTCACAACATGGAATTTGCTTCAGCGTTATTTGCCGCTCATTTCGCAGGTATATTAAATCCTGAACCTACTATCCCCTTCAAATGAACCACCATCCCCATCACAAAATCTCGCCTACATATCTACCACAACCGCCCCAGTGAAGCAATGTCTCTTGACAATCATAGCACAACAATGACCGATGCGCCCAAGACCTGGAGGGAGCTCCTTCGGGATCACTTCTTCGTCGACCTGTGGGTCCCCAAGAAGACCACATGCTGGGGGCCGGAGATTCACTCTGCGCTCCAGGATGCCGTGAAAGGCATGACCAGAGACTATATCTGGGGCGTTGAGTCCAAAGCACCGTTCCCGGACCATGTCCTTGTGCGCGTTATCCTGCCGGCAGGTTACGTGACCGCAAGCCCAGTTGATATCCTGACCCTGCTGAACGACCGTTTGGATCTCATGGACGATTGGCTGGAGCCCGACGAGCTGCGTTGGACCCCTAAGACCTTGGTGGAGGGTGAGTTTGAGTTTCTCCGCGTTGAGGGCCTTCAGTTCTGGAAGCTGATGGGGAACCGGAGCGTGCTCTAGTTTTGGGGCCCCAACCCCCAACCCCCAGCCCCCATCAGCTACGGCTGGATTTGATTCAATTTCAATGATGATATGAATTTTACGAATCTCACTTATTCCCTCGATAAAAAAAATGTAGTAAAGGAAAAAATAATCTTGTACCTAGTACATGAGCTATAAAAATCCTCGTGGGCTCTGTTTGACCTCTAGGCTTGTTTGGATAGTTCGAACTATAGATGGAAGTATAGGTATAAATATGGTCTACTCTGCTGTGCTGTAGGAATATACTAGAAATAAATTTCCACGACACAACACAGCTGCTTCAGTTTAGGGAGTATTTACGCAACTCTTTTAAGGGATCGACAGCTTATACAACGGTTCGAGCATGTTTTTAAGTACCTTTGTGAGCATTATTCCTTGCAAATATTTACAAACACACGTGTATTGATCTGGATGTACGGCCTGAAACTGCAGCTTGGGGGGGGGGGGGGGGAACTTGGATCGCCCGGGCCCCCAGACCCCCCCCCCCCCTCCGGGGAAGCGCAAGTCATGTGCCCCCCCCTTGGAGGGCCCGATCGTTTTTTTTACGA